>CAUYRB010020504.1:0-84981 GCA_963574695.1 Propithecus perrieri | reverse complement strand
TAAAACTAAAATGTTTTAGAATCAGTTTACTTATTTTATTTTTCTTTTTTTGAGACAGAGTCTCACTCTGTTGCCCGGGCTAGAGTGCCGTGGTGTCAGCCTAGCTCACAACAACCTCAAACTCCTGGGCTCAAACGATCCTCCTGCCTCAGCCTCCCGAGTAGCTGGGACTACAGGCATGCGCCACCATGCCTGGATAATTTTTTCTATATATTTTTAGCTGTCCAATTAATTTCTTTATATTTTTGGTAGAGACAGGGTCTCGCTCTTGCTCAGGCTGGTCTCGAACTCCTGACCTTGAGCGATCCACCCGCCTTGGCCTCCCAGAGTGCTAGGATTACAGGCGTGAGCCACCTCGCCCGGCCAAGTTTACTTATTTTCATTTCCCAATTTTTTATATTCTGTCTTCTTAAAATGATTTTCTTACAGTAATTCCATTAAAGGGTTTTATTTCATATTTAGATTTTTAAAAAGCATTTCTTATTCTAATGAAAGCCTACAGATATAAATTCGATTTCAGCAGTCTAAACAAAATCATTTATACAATATCAGCTTAATCTTTAGGCCATATCAAGTAGTTGCATGTGCTCAGAATTTACATATTCATAACAACTCCAAACTCGTTTGCCTTTAAAATCAAATTGGTTGGACTATTTCTCAACAGCTTGTTTTCTTTAACAGTGCGTGTGACCAGAATGTACCCTTTAGTCCCTGGGGTAGAGTAAATCATGCAAATTTACTATTAGTCTTTTTTAAAAATTTTAAAAGTATATTGAGATATAACTCACATATCATAAAATTCACCCCTTTAAATACAATTCAGGCTGGGTGCAGTGGCTTAGTCCTGTAATCACGGTCCTTTGGGAAGCAGAGGTGGGAGGATCGCTGAGCCCAGGAGTTTGAGGTTGCCTTGAGCTGTGATTGTATCACTGCACTCCAGCCAGAGTGCCAGTGAGTCTGTCTCTAAAAAACAGTATACAATTCAGTGGTTTTTAGTATGTTCACAGAGTTCTGCGAGATCCCAGACCCATTAGCGGTTGCTCTTCCTACTCCCTAACCCCTGGCATCCACCAGTCTACTTTCTGTTCTATGGATTTACCTGTTCTGGACTTTTTATATAAATGGTATTATACACCATATGGCCTTTCATGACTAGCTTCTTTTAGTTAACATAATGTTTTCAAGGTTAATGCCATGCGATAGCTTGAATCAGTACTTCATTCCTTTTAATAGTTGAATCACATTTCAATATATGAATGATACCCTATTTTGTTTATCCATTCATCAGTTGGTGGATGTTTGAGCTGTTTCTACTTTTTGCTATTTTGAATAATGATGCTATAAACATTAGTATATAGGTTTTTGTGTTGACATTTTTTCATTTCTCTTGGATATACATATCAGAGTAGAATTGCTGGGTCATATGGAAACTGGATGTTTACCCTTCGGAAGAACTGCCAAACTGTTTTCCAAAGTAGCTGTATCATTTTACATTCTCCTCACCAGTGCATAATGGTTCCGGTTTTCCAGATCCTCACCAACATTTGTTATTTTCCATTTTTTTGATTATAGCCATCCTTATGGATATGAAGTGGTAGTACCTCATTGTGGCTTTGATTTGCATTTCCTGAATGACTAATGATGCTGAACATCTTTTTATGTGCTTATTGGCCATTTGTATATCTTCTTGGAGGAGTATCTATTCAAATCTTTTGTCCATTTTTAAATTGGATTGTCTTTTTATTGACCGTTAGTCTTATTAAACTTTTTTTTGGTCTCCTTGGCGTGGCATTTTTGCTGAATTGAGATTGACCCCATTTGATTAAAGCAGGTCTTCATGGTGTCACTCTTTCATGAGGATATAGCTTACACAGTGATTCTATTTTAGCCCAGCAAATCAGTAAATGCTTAAATTCTTTCTGTGTCCTGTTCCACATTGGTCACTGTGGGGGCTACTCAGGAAGTAGAAGAATTGGTACTTGCCTTTAGGAGCTCATAGTCTGGTTGGGAGAAATGATGAAGATGTATGAGATGAGAAATGACAGATGATGCTGTATCCCTGCTGGGACCACATGGAACAGATGCGCGTGCTGTGGAATCCAAGAAAGGCTCATTGTGGAGTAGAGTAGAAAGCAGAGATTTCATGAGGTCTTAGAGTTTAAGCTGTGAAAAATGGATATTATTTATATAAGTTGCCAAGTAGGGGAAAGGCATATGTATGGTAAGCACCATGAAAAAGATATTTTGAGAAGATCATTTTGTTGGTGTTCAGGATGGAACAGTAGAAAATAGAGAAAAGAAAGAGTATAGTTTAGGTCATAACTCGAGTCAGGCGTGATGAGGATCTGGACTACTGGGGTGATGGGAATAAGAAAAAGAAAAACTCAAGAGACACAGCGTGGTGTTACACATATTGGAGCTGTATAATTTCCTTCTTTAATTTGTTAAAATTTTGTATTAAAAATTGTCAACAGTAATTTTTTTTTCTTTTTTTTTGAGACAGAGCCTTGCTCTGTCTCCCTGGCTAGAGTATAGTGGCATTATCATAGCTCACTTCAACCTCAAACTCCTGGGCTCAAATGATCCTCCTGCCTCAGCCTCCTGAGTAGCTGGGACTACAGGTGTACTCCACTGCACCTGGCTAATTTTTCTATTTTTAGTAGAGACGGGTTCGAGCTCTTGTTCAGGCTGGTCTCGAACTCCTGAGCTCAAGCCATCCTCCCATCTCGGCCTCCCAGAGTGCTGGGATTACAGGCATGAGCCACCACACCTGTAATACTGTAAAGTATTTCATATAAACGTTGTTATCTTGTGGTGCTAATAATCATAACTCTTCTTGCAGATACCCTTTTGGTGATCAATATAGAAAAAAACCTTCATGCCAAAGTTGCCATTTTAAAAACACTCTCAAAAATGTGGTTAAGTATTAAATTTAGGAAGATATTTTGGTGACAATTTTCTTTCTGTGGTCTTATGCAAGTATTCTCCATCTCCTCATTGTTACTACCACCAACAACACAACAACAAAAAAACAAACAAAAAACAACAGAAAAGGGTGCGATTTTTATAAAAATCTTGTTGAAAGCCTAAAATTTAAACTTTGAAAAATAATCTTCAGGCTCATTAAACAGCTTAATGTTTGTTTCTTAAGTCCTAGCCTCTAGCTTGGTGTATAATATTTCGGATGGTCAGTTTACAAGTCGTGCGGATCTCATAGATGCCGCAGGAAGCTCACTGGGGCGTGGTGCTCTCGTACCAGGATTGGGTAAGAAATAAATGCACACATTTCCTTGGAAAATTTAAAGTTTTAGCAACTTTCTCTTGAAAAATCTTTCCAATTCCCTGTGGCATTCTAGTTCCTTGAAAAGAAAGAATTTTAATAGTATTCTTTGATTTGGGGAATCAATACGAGAAATTGCCATATGTAAAATTCTTCTAAATAAATTGCTGTTGAAGATACTGTCCATTAGGTTGTGTGATGATGCTTATAACAAATTCTCAAATTTCATGCCATAAAAAGGTTGATTTCCTGTGAGGAATTGGTATAGTAGTTAGAAAATGAACATTATGTAGCATATTGGATTTTTCTCTTTGCCCTGGCTGCTAGGAAGCTTATATCAAAGTTTGGGCTCAGTTACTAGGGCTTTTTATTGTGTGTTAATGTGAACTGGTCCTATTGTACCTGGGTTTTTAATGTAAGCCACTTAAATCCTTTTTGCAAGTAGGTCATGTATAAATCAGTTACTAAGGCATACCTATTTTGTGAGATTTATTCCTTCTCATGTAGGAGTTAAGCAAAATTAAAAATGAAATCCTGGCTTCTTGCTGAGTCTCAACCTAGTGCTTTGCCAAGTAAATCTATGGGAGTAGGGATGGTGGCTCGTCAACATTAGAGGAGTGCTTGCCCCTCCGCCTTTTAGCAGTGCGTTCGAGAACTACGTATACAGGCAGGTGGTAACAGACAGTTGAATAAAGTGTGCTCTTTCTGCAGGTGCCTGTTATGATACCGTGAACAACATGCTGTGGACGTGCTCGAATGACTATATCGATCAGTGGTGTAACCCCGGGAACCAGGCCTTCCATTATGTCTGCCAGAGACTGGGAGTCAGCCACATTATCACTGAGCCCAAAGGTGAGGTGCCGTCATGGCCTGGCAGGAAGACTTTCCCCCCTGAAATATAAGAGAACACAGCAGCATAGTAGGTGCGAACACAGCCAACACCAGAAAGTGTCACCAGCCTTCCCTCTTTGAACTTAGAAACCCAAAATCCTTTGTTATCTATCACCCTGAAAGATTGGTTCATGATTACATAAATACGTAAATAAATAGAGCTTTGGAGGTGGCCCATAGACTTTTGTAAAGGAAAATTGTTATGTCCCTGCTGAAATGGTCAGAACTTCGGTGTAAAAATTGATTATTTGTATTCAGCATGGCATTATATGCTGTTACACAGTTTTACATTGATAATGACTTATTTGTATATTAGCTTATAATTAGAAGAATTACCAGTGAAGGGCCTTTGTATTTCTTAATATTAGTATGAACATTCTTAATATGAAGTTAATATTAAATTAATTAAAATCTTGTCTTTAGAGTCAATTATGTTGGTGTGGAGGAGTGAATCACTCAGCAAGTCCTCTCCTCATAAAGCAATACTAAAACAGACAAAATTAACAAAAACAATTATTTGCAGGCTCGGGAAATTGGCCAAAGGCTTACACCAAATTGAGAATGGTTATTGCTAAAAACAACACTGAACTTTGGGGAAGAAGTGGAAGTCGGTGGTGTACCTAGCTGGGGCTGTGCCTATCCCCCGCTCCACGCTTGGTTAGCACAGTAGTTTTCCCAGGGTGGGGCAGACTGTGAAAAGCAGCATCTTTGCTGCCAGAAGAGACTGACTTGATTGGGAACAGAGCATGGAAAGACTTCATGCCCAACAGCACTGTCAGTTACAGTGGTTATCTTGGTGGCAAACACATGGAGCAGACCTGTGGTTTAGCTGGCCTGAGACGTGGCCCCTGGTAGGGCAAGCAATGGACCAGCAGACTAGCTAGAAGTTTAATAGTAAGATCTGAATAGTGAGAAAGCTCTAGGCAACCTTGATAAGCTCTCCACACACCTACACAGAAGAGGCCTATTCACACATCTCTGGCTACACATGCGCCTGTATACATATGCAAAGATGTGAAAGGGCCCAAACAGAAAGTAGAAACTAGGGCAGAGTGCAAAAGATTTGGGCTATCTTTTACTCTTTCTCTCACACCCCACATCCAAGTGGATATCAGCAAATCCTATCAGCTCCTACCTTCAAAATATATCCCAAATCCTACCATTTCCCACCAACCGTGCTGCTGCTGCTCTAGTCTGAGCCATCATTGTCTTCACCTGCATTATTGTAGCAGCTCATGGATCTTTCTTCCCGACAGTTGCCACTGAGCAGCCAAGGAGTCTTTTGCAATCTCAGGATCGATCTATTACTCCTCTGCTTGGATATCTCCACTAGCTCCCCATCGAATGCAAAATAAAAAAATGACACTCTCCTTTGTTTCAGTAGGTCCCAAAGCTGGTTTTCAAAAAGTCTTTGGTCAAGATGAATAGTACTCACCTGAATTCCCCTGTGATAAGGCTAAAGACCCACCAGGCACAGAAGAGAGCGGGACCCAGTCTGGCCGGGTGGGGGGGGGTTAATACACAATCAAAAAGTTTCGTTTTGGCCAAGTGTACCTTCTCTTCAGTTCTCCTGGAGTCCTGTCCCCATAGTTCCCAGTGTCCACAATCCTTTTGTAGCTCTAAGGTCCCCCGCCCAGGCCTGCTTCTACAAGATAACCTATTTTCCCATTTCTTTTAGGCAGTTCATTTCAGCTGGTTTTAAGGAAAAAAGGCAATCTTTTTATACTTTGCCTATTTAGATTTTTTTCACCTCCATTCCCTTACTACCTGTAACCACTCATGAAATATGTACTGTTATTTAAGAGGATGCTTGTCAACCATCACAGGTTTAATTGATGGATGTCTAGGCTGTGATGACTGAATGAGATTAAAATGTTGAGATACTGTGGGAAGAGATATTTATGGACAGGGGGATTCTACCATGGAGCAGCCATAGAAGATGGAGAGATTTTACTAGAATGGTTACCAGCATGAGCTATGGGCTGAGATTGCCTGAATTCAAATCCCAGCTCTACTACTTCTTAGCTGCGTGACACAGGGCAAGTTATTTAACCCCTCTGACACTCTTGGTTTATTGCCTTACAGAGCAGGTTTAGAACCACGTTGTAGAGTGATGCCTTTAAAGCCTCGAAAGCATTTAGCCCATTGTTCAGCATGTAGAAAGAGCACAGTAAGTGGTAGCCACTTATGTTCTAAACAAATGAACTCCCCAGGCTTTCACCAATGGCAGGGAGATGGGTTCTTCAGCAGCAGTGAAAAAGATTGTAGCCAAGATATTCTCTCCTAGCGTGTGTGCACCTGTTGTAAGTCAGATGTCAGTTCCTCCAGGACCACCCATAGAGACGTCTTTCCTCACTGAGTTTCCTTTTCATCTTCTAGAAGAGGCTATAACCACGAATGAGGTTATAAACCAATTATTGCACCACGTTGGTGCGATGTGCATACACCAACTCAATCTTCTTGCTACCAACCCCAATCTTCCAATCACAAGTGTCTTGGGCAAGCAGCATCCGATTGAAGCGCACCATCTTAGCAGTATTTGTGACATTATGGAGAAGGCCATGGTTAACGGAGATACCTGTATTATACGCTGCATTCTCGTTGTCTTTCAGGTAAGTACACTGTTTTGAGATAAATAAGATGACAGAGAAAAAGAAACACAAACCTTGGCTTTGGCCTGCCAATTTTTACAAAAAAAGTTTAATGACATTCCTGTTTTGCATCCTAACACCTTCTAATCCTGTAATTAGTATTATATTCATTGCACTGTAGATAATGGAATATTACTATGTTCCATTAATTCATTGCAATTAATATATGCAAAATATTTACTATAATTATACCATTATACAATAGAAGAGATTGTGGTTAAAAAATCCACCTGGTTATTTGTCCACTGAGTATCTACCATGTACTTTTTTCATAGGGATAATTTTACCCCAGTAGAATTAGAATTTTCAGATATACTCCTTATGTTTCTGTAGGTGGTGTTTAAATTTTTCTTCAGCCCACAAACTGAAAGGAATCGAGACATCATTCGACGGTCAGGATTGCTTCTTTGGCAGTTGTTGATGGCACCAAAAGATCAAATTTGCCCTGAAATTCAGAAGGAAGTCTGCCTTGCCATCAGGTAAGCAGCAAATGGTTTTGGTAGTGCTGTCTGCAAAGTGATTCTCCTACAAAGCGTGGGAATCTTTCCTGCAAGCTGGTAGCGTAGATGTCTTTCACCGCATCCTACAGTCCTCATGCACTGGGCATAATTTAACTGGAGTGGGCTTTGGAGCCCCACCCTCAAAGGACCAAAGCCAACCGTGTACCTACATTTCCTCATCTCACCTTTTGGATCTTAAAAAACAAAAAACAAAACCCTTTTAAGGGGATATTTTGATCATTCGCAGCTGATATTCTCATTTGGGATAGAGTGTGGCAGGTTGGTTAAGAACCAGGTTTTAGTAATAGGCAGATCTGAATTCTGGTCTTTGCCACTTACTAGCCGTGACCTTGGTGTGAGGCTTTCATTTCCTCAGCTGTAAGAAGGGTGTAAAAATAGCACCTGTGTCATGGGTTTGCGAGGTTTGCCTAAGGTAAGGCCTGATACAGAGTGTTCAACAACGTTTGCCTTTATCAATCTGCTAAAACCTTCTTAGACACGAGGCCATTTTCAATTTATTATCAGTTTTTTTTTTAGTTCAGTGAACTTTTATCCAGGAATATAGCCTTAATGTGACCAAGTATAATGTAGTGACCAAGAGAGAACTGAGTGGTTAGTCTGAAAGAACCGTATGACAGGGGTGAGAATAGATGACACAGAATTATTTTTCCTTCCACAATAGAGTATGCCTTGGATCTCTTTCTATTGAGCATTAAGGTAATGATTAAAATCTGGTGCCGTGAGGCAACTTCTAGGGGCATGGGTGTAGTCACTATCTTGATTGTGATGATGGTTTCATAGGTATATACATGTGTCAGACTTATCAAATTGTATAAGTTAAATATGTGCACTTTATTGTATGTCAAACCTCAGTAAAAAGTAAAAGAAAAAAATTCTGATACTCTTTTCAGTACTATTCTTCCTGCCCTTTTGGTAAAGCTGAGAATTAGAAATTCTTTCTCTCGAGTGAATTTGGGGGGGCACAATCTGTTTATATATAGGCTTGACAACGTTGACTTTTTTCGTAACTTACCAGTTCTCTTTAACCAGTTCTGCATGTAGCCCCAAATAAGTTATCACTCTGGTAATCCCTAAGACGAGGAGGAGCGGGATGCTGTTTACCGTGGAAGTGGTTGGACTGGATCATGACAGTGAATTTAGGTTCAAATGCCTTTTTAGTGATAAAACTTACTTCAGAGTTTTATGTAATCAAACTGGCATCTTTAATAAAAATCAAATTTAAATATTTAGAGTTTGGATTTTCTAGAACATTGGCTTAAAAACTTTTTGACTTTTCTGTCATTTCAGCTCTGGTTTAAATATCTTGTACCCAGGTGAAACTGAAATCAATAACTTGCTTAAGCTGGTCTTAACAGAAGGTGAGAGTTATCCTTTAATTATCTTTGAACAACCATCCTTTTTTGTCCCTAAAGAAACAACTGGTTATTAAGATAACTGATATTTTTTTCTTCATATCTGTTAGCATATTTTTAAAATGTATCTGCATATATGCCAACATTTAAATCAGATTGAAAGCAGAAACTATGGGTTTTATGTATCTTTAAGCTTTATAAACCTCTGTCTCCACTGCTTACCATAATGTATGGGACTATAGATGTTTAACAAATGTTTTAAAATAATGACTTCTTGGTGATTTCTAAGCCAGTTTTTTTCACACATTAGAGCCTAACTTTTGAAATTAGACTAAACAACAACAAAAGGTACTGTATTAAAGACAGTCTGCATTTAAAAGCAACGTTAAGGATTTAGAAGTCACACTTTATATCAAGAAGATAATTACACTTTGATCAGGATTTGGGTTTAAAAAGTCTGATTGGTTATAAAGTAGTTTTTGCTGCTGCCGTTTGTGTAAGTCCAGGTCCGTATGACTGCCCCTAGATTGTCAACAAGCTACTAGATTAAAAACTTTTTTGGCTGGGCATGGAGGCTCATGCCTTTAATTACAACACTTTGGGAGATCAAGGCAGGAGGATCGCTTGAGGCCAAGAGTTCAAGACCAGTCTGGGCAAAACAGTGAGACCCCATCTCTTAAAAAAATAAGAAGAAAAATTAGCCTGGCATGGTCACACACACCTGTAGTCCCAGCTACTCGGGACGCTGAGGCAGGAGAATTGTGCAAGCACAGGAGTTCGAGACTGCAGTGAGCTATGATTGGGCCCTCCGTTCCAACCTGGGTGACAGAGCAAGACCCTGTCTCTAAAAAAAAAAAAAAAACCACAAACAAAAATAGCATCAATTTTCTTTCTTTCTTTTTTTTTTTTTTTTGAGACAGAATCTCACTCTGTTGCCTCCGGTAGAGTTCAGTGGCATCATCGTAGCTCACTGCAACCCCGAACTCCTGAGCTCAAGTGATCCTCGTGCCTTAGCCTCCTGAGTAGCTGGGACTACAGGTGCACGGCATAACACCCGGCTAATTTTTTCTATTTTTAGTCTCGCTTTTGCTCAAGCTGGTCCCAAACTCCTCAGCTCAAATAATCCTCCCGCCTCAGCCTCCCAGAGTGTTAGGATTGCAGGCGTGAGCCAATGCACCCGGCCAGCATCGGTTTTCTTTTTTTTTTTTTTTTTTTTTGAGACAGAGTCTTACTGTGTTGCCTGGGCTAGAGTGCCATGGCGTCAGCCTAGCTCACAGCAACCTCAAACTCCTGGGTTCAAGAGATCCTCCTGCCTCAGCCTCCCGAGTAGCTGGGACTACAGGCATGCGCCACCATGCCCGGCTAGTTTTTTCTATATATTTTTAGTTGTCCAATTAATTTCTTTCTATTTTTAGTAGAGACGGGGTCTTGCTCTTGCTCAGGCTGGTTTCAAACTCCTGAGCTCAAACAATTCGCCTGTCTCGGCCTCCTATTTGTAAAAGCCAAACCCCAAAACTGACCCAAATCCGTCGATGGTAGAATGAATAGATTATAGCATATTCAGACAATGGAACTCAATATAGCAATGGGAGTGAATGATTGTTACAAGCAACACGAATAAATCTCACTAACGTTCCACTGAGTGAAATCAGCCAGACACAAAAGAAAACAGAGTGTATGATTCCGTACATATAAAATACAAAGATAGGCAAAACATGGTTTTAAAAGTTAGGACAGTAGCTACTGTTGTGTTTTACTATGACTGGAAAAAGGCAAGAGAGGTTCTCTTGGACTACTGGTAACGTTCTGGGTTTTGATGTGCTAGTCACTCCGAAAGTTCATCAAACTGTCTACATCCTTTTCTGTATACGTATAATACACCATAAGAAGTCTGGATGTATTGATTTGTCCCAGACCTTATTGTTATTCAAAACACTCTTGACTTCCTTTTCTATCTCATGCGATAGACTCTAAGATCCTGAGGCTGCCCTGGTTCCTGCACAGAGCTGGGCACACACCTGCTCCCAGCAAATGATTCTGACAAATGAATGAGCACGCCACCTCAACCCCACCGATTAACTCCGTTCTCTTTCATGCTCTTGACTCTGAAGTCTGCATGTTCAGCCTCTGCCCTGGGCTCCAGGTCCTGCTATCTGCCTACAGACACTGCAGTGATAATAATCTGCCCTTTATTTAAGAACTGGCTTTGAGTCAGGAGGTTTACATAGCTTATCTCTTTTACCTATCACAAACAGCCTGCAAGTTAGTAATTACTACCCCACTTTACAGATCAGGAAACAAAGGATCCCAGAGGTTAAGTAACTTGCCTAAGAATACACTGTCATAAATTGGAGAAGTAAAAACGAAACTCAGGTCTTTCTTATCCCAAAGCCAGGGAGCTTTCCACAGACCACACAGGACCACGGATATAACAAATCTAAAATGTAGGTCACTGCCTTTCTCAAAGGCCTGCTCATCTTCCTTATCCTAGGCAATGTCATCGCTACCCACCTGGTCACCCAAGCTGCAGTCCTGGGAATTGTGTTCTCTCTCCCTCACCCTTCACACTGACTCAGTCACTAAGTACGCTTTCCCAAGCTTGATAATCCATCCTGTGCTCACTATTCTGAATGTTGCAGCATTAGCGCAAGCCTTTTTTTTTGCCTTCTGAAGATTATTATAGTTGTCTGCACACCATGTCTACCAAATCTAGGCTTGGTTTCCTCTAAATCATTCTCATGATGCTGCCTGAGAGATCTTTGTAAAATGCAAATCTGCACATGTCCCTCCTCATTGACTCCAGGACAGAGTTTAAACCTAGCCTCATGGCATAGCCTCCTTGACCTGTCCTGTTGGCTGCCAAGCTCTCCAGATCCTTCCCTGTGACTCTACTCCTCCTCCTCCCACCCCGTAATCCAGCCACATGAAGATTTGCTGCTCACAAATGCACCTTGCTGTCTCCACGTCTCTGGGCCCTTGCATGCCAAGGCTCTGCCCCCCTGGAATGCCCTTCCCTGTGCTGCCTACCAGGCAAACTCTCACCCCTCTTGCAAGATGCAGCTCAAGTATTTACTTCTCTGTCAAGCTCCTCAAGCAAAGTTGCTGCATCACTTTCATGTCACAGCTAAGCTTTGTGCATCCTTATCTTATAACCCCTTTCAAAATGGGCTGCAAATTTCTACAGACTGCAGTCTTCACTTCTAAACCATTAGCTCCTCGGGGGCAGACACACGCCTGTTCTTTATTGCATGCTCGGGCCAGCACACAATGGTAAGTCAAAAACACTTGAACAAGTGAATTCATAAATGAAACCAACTGTGTATGTACATGTAATCTTAGTTGCAGATAATTTATTTTTAAAAGTAAATCCAAAGAGAATGTTCCAACCAGTAACAATGGGGCAGGAATAGGTCATTTCTCTCTGTACACTCTACAGGAGTGTAGCTCAGAGTGTTAGCTGAAAACAACATTTAGCTGTTGTGCCAGTGTCCTCGGGAACATAATACCCTCTCTCTCCCTGCCCTCTCATCAATAATCTCCTCCTACCGCCACCAGAGCCATCCAGGGTGCTGGGGGCAGTGAAAGGGAAAGCGTAAAGGTCTGCATTGAATAGGATACTTCTTCAATCCCTAATCCCTGAATCTAGTGGAGATAACCATGGATACCCAACCTCGAGTTTTCTATGCAACAGAAATGGTCTAAGACTTATTAGAGATTATCCTCAGAGCTAACCAGGATAGAGGAGAACATTCCAGTTATCTCTGGATCAGCTAAACTGGAAAATAGAAAACAATAAACATTTTTCAGATTGTGCTCTTATTTCTAAGATGCAGGACAAGAACACTGACATATAAATAGCCAAGTAGTGATACTGTCTCTTCCAAATGAAGAAAGTAAGCAAAGGACTGGTGGGATTGATGGAGATGAGTATGGCTGCCAAGCATAGTGAGAGAAGAAACTTGATGTTTGAGAGTTGAGTGAGAGGCCAAGAAAGCGTAGGCAGGAAATACCTGATTCACCGATCACTCCACACCACCCCGGGCCACATGGTACTTAAGTACAAGGCAGGACATCAGATGACCTGCAGAAAGCACTCCTCCCACAGAGAAGAAAGCTGACTACAGCTCTCACCAGCCTCTACACTACGTGAAGGCTACACTTTAATGGCCCTCCCCTCCCTGGAATACGACTATGGAAAGAAGCAGCCAAATGCCCCCCAGAGACAGACAGAAAAGCAATGACTGTGTTGACATTCCAAGAAGAGAGAGAAAGCAGTAGCATTCTTTAATTGCCTTTACTGGCTTCCTTTCTGGAGAGAGAAGAGAGGTGGGTGACGGTGGCTGGACCATGAAAAAGATCCAGAGGGCAGCTGACGCGAACTTCTACCAGGCCTCCTTGCACAAAGGCCTGATTATAATACACACATAAAAATGTGTGGGCAAGTGTTGGCGGGTTGGTTTATTTTCTCCCAAACTCACTCCCAACCCTGTGCTTTGAATGCATTTGTGTGCACACACCCTCTGACAGCACAGGTTCTTTGTGTTGCCATGGAGCTGAAACCTCCGTAGTTTAGATGCAAGGATCACACTGCTTTTATACTCCTAATAGCAGAAGTAAGAATCACTGCATAATATTAACTCCACTCGTATTTGAGATTTTCAGTTGCTTGTTTTCACGTGCTACATAAACTCCATTTTTTTTTAACCTACTCCTTGTAAGATCACCACAGTGGAAGCTGCTGGCAAACTGCCTCTTGTCATTGTAAAATTGGTATGCCAAAACTTGAGTGCGTATATGATCCGTGAGCTCTTCCCACTCCTGCCCTTTCTGATGGAGTTTGTAAATGGTCACATCTAGGGGGGGTTATGAGAAATGCAAAATACAAATCAATCCATATCTAATAAATACGCTATGAAACACATAAAACACCCCATAACCAGTTGCTAGCTTCTCTGACATGATAAATCTAAACAGTATTTGTACTCTGATTATTACTTTTCAAATAGGCTTCAAGAATCAAAATCTTATCTGCAATACTTTTGCAAACATAGATATACTTCTTCAGGTTCCTCTTGGGTCTCATTTCAAAGCTCAGTTATTACCCTGTTGTTTGGAAATCAAATAAAGGAATCTAAAAAAAGAAAACCGAAGTGATTTCCTAGAACGACCGCAATATCTATACCACCATTCTTTTTTGGATTTTGCATCTCCTAAAAAATTGGTGATTTGATTTCTGCAAAATCGAGTGCAAAGGAGTTAAAGAAAATTATTTTGATTTCCTATCTGGAAATCTTTCGGTCCTAGTCACACATTCTTATAATGGTGAGCCTCAATTTCTCAGGTAAATTCACCAATCTACTGACAAGAAGTTCTATATTACAACTTCTCCTCCTACAGTGCATATATCACAACTTGACTATGAAAATAAAAATGACCTTAATGTCAACCAGAGCAGCAAAACGGAATCTATTGGTTTGACAAATGAGAGTGTCAATGTGTGGAGGAGGGAGAGGCAAAACCGGTGGGTAAGATGTTGCACCAAGCTACACATAATACCAGGGTGCTCAGCAAAATAAAACTTTAAGAATTGGAAAATAGTTTATGAGCAACGAAATAAACAGCCATGGCACTGGATGATAACCCAAATAATAAATATTCATGAGTCCATACCAAAGTCAATCGATTAATAAAATATGTAGATACTTCCTGTTTTCAAGAGATAAAGCTTCTCTCCCCTTAAGTGTGTGCTGACTTCACAAGAATAGAATATAAAAAGAGAAAAGTAGTAACTTTACAGTGGAAACACCTGGTAGACTCTACCTCAACCAAGGGATCAAGGTTCACATCACCAGTGACAAGGCATGTTGATGTGACATTCCTTCTAATATAATGTAATATATCATGGGAACCTCACCTTTGTGGTATTCTGCCCCAAAACTTACAATCCCAGTCTACAAAATTCAGTCTCGTCTGAAACAAGTAAGAGGGTGTCACGGTATACTATGTTATGGTAGTATATATATCACGTTGTATTTTGTATTGTATTAAATATTTTTAAAGTGACTAGCTAATTAATACCAAATAAACTTCTCAGGCAAACCAAAGCATTCTTCAAAACTGTTAACCAACCACTCCAACAGACTGGCCTTTTTAAATAGTACTTTTGTTTAGACAGTAATTTTTCTTCCTTGAGTTCGATGCTTCCAGAACACTTCGGAATGAGATCTTCAAATGTTGTACACTTCAGTTTTTTCTTACCACAGACAGTAAGCATATTTTCACTATGACTAGCAACAGTGGTGCCTGTTATTGCTGTTTCTGGAAACTATTTAAATAGGCTCGCTCAATGGCACAGCAATGCTGAGAGCATGATGCTCAGGACCTTCTGAGCACCCTAGCCAGACGCCCCTGCTGCTTGTGGATAGGCATTCCCCAGCCTCCTGGCAGGGTGACAGCAACCACAAGAGCCCACAAGGCGGGTAGAGGACCGATGAATAAAATGATAAATATTTGTGATGAAACAGGATGTCGGAGAAGGGGGGCAGAGGAGACGAAATATCTCAACTACTGAACTACTGAAGCTACTTTGAAACTGCAAACAGCGTCCCCTTGTTGTAAAACTGGGAGCAGTAAACAGATCTTTTCTCCAGTGCTTTCCCCTTTATTATAAATAATTTACAAAATTACTACTGTACAGCACAACATCACCCAGACATAGAACTTAACAGGTTGAGCTTACTGAACTATAAGCACTGTACCCCAACAAATGTTGCAATTGTACGCTGAAGACACTTCAAACAATGATGTGAAAATTTTCTCAGGCCAGAGAACACAACATTTTCAACAGATCTCACCTTGCTGTTGATTGAACACATACTTTAATCCACTATTTCCCTCATCTATGCCACTTAGTAACAACAACAATCATCATCATTTACAGGCTCGGAAGCTTTCTTGTCAATAGCAAATTCAAGAAATTCTGAGATAAAACATAGTACTTCACTTATACAGAGGGTCTAGACTCAGACAGTTCACTTTTATGGACTCTCAATACTGAGGGCTAACGACTTAAGTGGTTCCCATCAACTCACACACTCATTCTGATATCTGATGTCAAGGCTTAACAAAACAAAACAAAAACGTGAAATCCCCACTATGGTAATATTCCCTTGGACTTATTTTTAAAGAAAGTATTACCAACAAGAATGTCTTCTTAGAGTCCACAATACTCATCTCTCTCTCATCCATTTCCCTCTTCTATTGCTTTATTGCTTATTATTGCACCAAAACAAAGTTAAAAATATCCAAAACTAAAGCACATCCCAGTAGCAATGTGCTACTTTAAATGAATCTCTGAAGACCGTTTCCACCGGGGGTGTGCTAAGACTGATCGGTCATTTTGTGATATGGACAAGGAGACAAAATACCAGCATGGGGTGAGGAATGAGGATGGGGTAGGAACTAAGCGAGATATAGCAAGCTCACTCACTTCAGACTAAATATAAATATAAAATTTTATGTCAATATAAAACCTAAACTTCTAGTAGTTTTTAGACTTACAAACTCGATTTGTCCTGTCTGAATTTCAACTGGTGTTTAACAAGCACCTCCAAATGAAGAAGCAGGAAATTATACAAATGCATTCTACTTTTGTTTTCCACTTGCTATATTAATCACCCCCAAATATGATTTATCCATCCCTTTCATGCACTTCCCTTTAAAAATCATTTCTGGGAAATTTAGTAATTAACATTTTGAAAACAATGAATGAAAAAGTTGCAGTATCACATACACTTTTCTTTAATACTATATTAGATACTTCCCTGTAAATCTGTTGTTCATGCTGGACCACATCAAACTTAAAAAGACAAAATAAAGCTTATGAGAAAATGCAGTAGGTACAGTATCACAGATGAATGCAATATTTATTCTAAATACTATCACACACATGCAACTGATAAATTTCCTATCAGTGTACTCAGGTCTAAATCATAACTCAATGTGGGTATTAGTTCATACCCTCTTTCTGAATGAAAATAGGCAACACAATGAAACTGATCGCATGATCAAAGAGATAAATAGCACTTTTTTACCACTCAAAAGAAAAAGAAAAAGAACACATGAGAACGTCTCTAACAATGCTGATATATTACGGCATAAAACTATGTAATACTCTGAAAGAGTAGTTTATTGTTTGTCATCTATCCCAAAATTCATTCTTAGCCTTTTCAATTGTATCAGTTCAATTTGACATCCCCACACTGCATCAGTTAAGTAACACTGGGCAAACTGTGGTTTTCATATCTACTGACCTGAGATAACAGTAGGCTGATACATCATAAGCACTTAGCAAGCATGACACCTCTCCTTTTATCATTTATTAAAACTAATTTAATAATATTTTCTTAACTGTTTTGATAATTTTGTTTGCCCATTTGTTTTACAACATTTTTCATATAATAATTTATCTTCAAAAACCATGTAAGGTAAAACAATCTTTCATTAGCTTTTTAAATTCTCCTTCTACTGTATAAAATACAAGATATATTAAACTCCTATGTCTAAATCAGAATTGAGAAATATAGTGCTCAACTATAAACTACCAATAAACTCAATACTTATCAGATAACTTTGGTTACTTAAAAATAATGGTAAGATCATTTAAGTCAATAAAAAGAAAATGTTGAAATATATTATCAATTCCAAACTACATCCCAGTTACATAATAGAATCTGAGCCTCAGAAGAGAAAACCAACAAGGCATAACTCAGACAGTCAATGAGAGCCTGCTGAAATTATTTTTGCAAATGACCAATGATTTGAGACTAAATTTTTTAAATCATCATTATTATTAATACTTAAGTTTTAAAATCAAGACACTGGAAAGTAGTATTCTAAATGCTCAAAAACACATGGAAAAATTGATTTCTAAACATGAAGTTTTTTTTTTAAAGTAATGAATAAATAAAAGATATAATTATTTTTGTTTATGAAACCAGAGGTTAAATACATTTCTTAATTTACTAGCCCAATTCACTGTATTCAGAAATTCTTGAATGTAGTTTTTACCTGCTTTCTAAACTCTCAATCTGTAAAGCTCCATTGAATGTCTAAATACAATATGACTTATTAGGTCCTCTAAATACTAAAGGTAAAAACTAATTTTCCTCTAGCTTGGTCATTCCATGGTTCTAGAATACATAAATCCATAAGAATCCAATCCAGTTGACAGTAGACCAAGAAGCAACGTGAGTAATGATAATCAGAGAACCTCACTACCTTTATGACTATAACTTTTAAGTCACTTTGAAAGCATCCATGAAAAACTAATCAGAAACACATAACTCAGATAAAACTAAGCTAAAGCTAAAACTGTTAAACTTACAAAATAACAAAACAAAAATTAAACCACATTGAGAAATAGCAAAATCAAGTATATCTAAGAAGAATTAACATTTATAATATATAAAGAGCTCCAAGACACTTATTTTTCAAAAATAACTGGGAAATATTAAGAAATTAGAAAAGATATGACAAGCCAATTTAGAAGAAGAAATGTAATTTAAAAAGAAACCTCACTAATTATTTTTAAAAGCAAACCAAAGCAGTGAAAATCCTTACTTTGGTAAAATTGTGATAAAAATGGAAAGTGACATGAAACTGGGGATGATGCATAATAAAAATAGTCATTTTTACTTTGACAACCCCACAGGGAAAACACTGAATATTCAGAAATAAGGAGATTTTTAAGAAAATTATAATCATTAAATTAGATCAAAATTATGCAGCCATAAAAATTAGAATATGGAAATGTTTACAAAAATATGATTTTCAAAGTAAGGATTATATCAATATCATGATTGTAAGTATCAAAGTTGTGAATGTGAGCAAAGATCAGAGAGTTTACAAAGAAAAATTTTAAGTCAAGTTGATACATTGTAAAAGGTAATGGGCTAGTTATATGTCTCTTCTTTATTTGTGACATAATATTGCTTGTGTAACAAATTAGAAATTTAACAAGAATAAATAAATTACAGTAATCTAGTCAGCTCCAAAATAAAATCTCCCAAATGCATCAACCAGTACCTACCATAAAACAATGACTACTCATTCCAGAGGAGAGTTCGTCAGTGGTCAGATCCCTGTAACCAAAGCAAGGCTCACATTCTACATGAAATGAGACTGTGAATAATCCACAGTACATCCGTATTCTTTGAGCCATTAATCCATGCCTCGGTGTTTAAAAAGTTTACTCTCTGTAGGTGATGTTAAGGATTGTTCATTTTCATCCTTTTAACTGTGCCACATCCATTATTTCTAGAGGAGTTCAGTACATGCTACCAAATCACATCGTTTGAATACAGGCACTTCTCAACTTACAAACACCTGACGAAAACCAAAAATAAAACCAGCTGCTGCTGTCCCCGGTTGTCACCTTCCAACACTACCAGTGGTCTTGCTGTTACCCCCAGAGAGACTCAGTTGTTGCGAAGAAATCTTAAACTTTTTGGAGAAACTAAGGGGAGAATGGATCAAAACAATAAAAGCTAGACCAGCGAGGGAAACCACGCAAAGCTGGTGCTTACCTTCAGTAGTACTCAATAAACATTTGATGAATGAATGAGCAAATTTCCATTTTCACCCGTATAACTTGAGCCTTATGACTACGACCCTTTTCTGTTCCAACAGCCTGTTAGCAGACCTCTTTCTTGGGCTCCTCCTTCATGGAGTCAGAGTTCGAGAAGGGAGTGAAAACCCAGGAACAAACAGCTGTGATCAACACGCTGTCCACGGGGCAGTTCTCAGGAGAGAGTCCTCACCCAGGACCAACCCAAAAAGGTCTGTTCTCAAAAGTGCAGGCAGAGAGCACGTACTATACACAGTGACAAGGCCAGACACAAATGGTGACAGAAAGTTGGAAGGTGAAGGTCTAACCAAGCTTATTAACAAGGACGCCAAACGAGAAATCAGAGAAACAAAGTCTTAGGGTGATCCAGAAGTAAAGATGGTATTCAAGGTGAAGGTGGGCTAGATCTGATCTTGTGACCTTCCCCAGAGCACCAGTTTGATGTATTACTTCAATTTCACTTTGATGGCCTTAAAGAAGCAGAACCACTTTAAACACATCTGAAGTCTAGTAACTTCTCAATATATTTCACGCTATATATTGCTAAATAATCATCCATCTTCTGAAATTTTGAGCCACTCAAAAATCTTCCTTGGCTTCCTCTTACCAACTGAATTAGAGAAATCAAAGGAACTCTAAGTTTGAGAATTGAAAGGGCTTTTATTTCAACAACCCAATGAACAGGGTAAAGCAACTTCATGCTTTCATTCAAGTTCCATCACACTATGGTCCAGAGGCTCTAGACTTTACCACTTATAATTCTCAGATCCTACCTCGATGCATTTGCTGCCTCCTGGCTTTCACCCATGACCACTATGCTGCACAACTACAGGGACCAGCGTTTATGTCTTAGTCTATGTGGATAGCGCCCTTCAGAGTTTAGCAATAACCGGCCAGGTGCCGTGGCTCACACCTGTAATCCTAGCACTTTGGGAGGCCAAAGCAGGAGGATTGCATGAGGCCTGAAGTTTGAGACCAGCCCGGGCAACAGTGAGACCTTGTCTCTACAAAAAATTCAAAAGAAAATTAGCCTGGCGTGGTGCACACTCCTGTAGTCTCAGCTACTCAGGAGGCTGAGGCAGGAGGATCTCTTGAGCTCAGGAGTTGAAGATTGCAGTGAGCTATGATGACACCACTGCACTCTAGCCTGGGCAACAGAGCAAGACTCTGTCTCAAAAAAAAAAAAAAATAGTTTAGCCATAGCCAACTTTTGTGCAGCCACATGGGATGTAACATTATCTCCATCTTCCAACCCCATCTCTGCTTCTAAAGACGCCAACCATCCCCTTAAGGCCGTGTCTTCCGTAAAACCTTTCCTGGTTCTTGCATTGGTCTTAATCTTTTTCTCTGAACTTTCATTTCATTTGGTTTATACCTCTTTTTCACATATTCTGTCTTCCAGTATGAGTTAGTTATGCATGCTAGTTATCACCGAGACTAGACTGTATACTCACTGAGAACATGGTATAGGATTCATCTTTCTTTTTATATGGTTCCTAGCCCATTGCAAAATCAGAACAGATACTGAAATAATTGTTAGCTGGAACTTTTGATTGGGAAGGAAACACAGATGACTCAAGAACTAGAGAAGCTTAAAAGGAGTAGTTTAGACTGGAATGGAATTGGAGACACAGGGTTAAATTTTGATAACTTGGTCCTTTCAGGCCTACTGGCTTGAGAGGAGTGCTAAGTTGTAGGATGTTACTATCAAATACACACTTTTCCCTATTTCACAATTTTACCTAAGACAAAATATGTACTATGGAAAACAAAAACTACCTCTCACCTCATCCTCCCTCCTATAAGATACAACCCCCTGAGAAAATAAATTCCAAAATTCTACATAACCAATTAAAAACACAGTTTTGAAACAAACTACAAAGTAACCAAGTACAATTTAACCTATTTTACATAATATTAAAAGTAATTTTCCTTTTTCAGTTAACAATAGTCTACTAAAAGGCAAATTTAAAAGAATACAAATCTGAAACATTTGGAGAGCCAGTATATCATTTTAGAGGTATCTAAGTATGATTTTCCCTACTATATGGAGCCCATGTGTCTGCCTAACATATAATATGCATTTTCCTAATTAGTATGCATGCTATCATATCTACTTCAATAAATATATCATTCTCCAAGGAAATCATTATGTGCTATTAAAGGATAATTAGCCATATAAAATATGCTTCAGCATTAGCTATATAGAAAGAGACATCTTCAAATTGGTATACCGATTGCTATCTATATACAAAAATCTACCTGAATACTTTCGAAGACTTTAAAATATGCTGTGTTTCTGTAGCATGAGTATAGTGTACATTGGTAGATGATTCAAAATATTTTATCATATAACTACATATATGAGCATTTATAACCTAAAAAATAAATCTCATGCATTTTAAGACAACTTAAATATTAACAAGGCAGGGGAGAGTATAACAGTGTTAAAAAGTAGAGTACTGGGGAATAAACTAAGCATGATGATCAAGCCTTCACACACCAAAATTTTTTGAGATTTTATATATATATACATACATATATATATATATGTATGTATATAAATACAAAATGCAAAAAGTATTTGCCTCCTTTTTTCATCAGAAATTTCTCAGGGTCATTATCATGAACATAGATCACCATAACAAACCTATTCATTTATTTCCATTTACCAGAAAAATACTTAGACGGACTCTCCTATGAGTCAAGCACTATATTAAGTCCTAGAGGTACAGTATCAGATGGGGCAGACATGGTCTCAGGCCTGGTGGAACTTAAACTGTAAGCAGAAATATCAACAAATAGCTACTGTAAACAGGAGGAGCTTAGTAACACCTTCTGAAGCTGCCAAGAAACTTACATTTTTGCTTATCCCTTCATTCTTCAGCTTCCCCCAATGGCCTACATTTCATTCTGCCTTTTTTAGATCTTGCTTCTGATTTTTATAGTCTATTTCCTCCTTCAATTTCAGGCTGTCAGCTATTACTTTTGCAATCAATGTGCCATCCTTTACCAGTGACACTATTCGACTTCCATATACTGCTCCTAATCTTCTCTAGCCGATCAGATTATCAAGCCTGTTAAAACGGAGCCTAAAATAAGGACAGACAAGCTCTGAGTGAAGGCTGAAGAGGTGTTTTATACCATTGTGGTTTGATGAAATCATTTTATGCATTATCCATTTCTTCTTTCTGATGTGATATTTCTATGATCCCATGGACCCTGGCATACATTTTAGAAGATAATTTAAACAACTCTTTTACCCACAGAATTTCCCAGCTCTTCTCTCATCCCCTTCAAAAAACAAAACAAAAATCCTACCCTTCTGCCTAGAAGCAGTATCACTACGGCCAGAAAAGTCTTCTTTGAGTAGAGTTCTTAGAAATGGTATCTTCATATATAGACCACTGTTTCTCAAAGAGTAGTCCTCAGATCGCCTGCATCAGAATTACCTGATTTGCTTCTTAAAATTCAGGTTTCCTATGCCCCACCTCACACCTCCTGAATCACATGTATAGAGCGTGAGGACTTGAATTTTTTAAAGTACCTTGGGAGACTTGTGCATGATACGGCTTGAAACCGCTGATCTAAATACCCAAAGAGTGCATGCTGAAAAGTGTCAGTCTGAGCCCTGAAGACCCAAGTCCTCTATTTTACTACCAGCCTGCAACATTTAATGAATGCCACTCTCCGCAAAGCACTGGATAAATTTAAGTTTAAAAAGTTCAAGAAAATAAAGTTTAAAGGCCACCTCTGCCCAGGGAGTTTCCATTCTAATCCAGAAGACAAAGCACAGACATATGAAAAAGACTTAAAAATATATACGAGCAATATTTCGCGGGAGTCCAGTGTAGAGTGGATACGGACATACAGAGAGGGGCGGAGCCAAGGACCGAGCAGAATACAGAAAGGAAGAATCCCAAAACAAGTCTGGGGCAGAATTTAAAAGGAGAGGTTTTCAAGTGGATCTCTGAAGAGGTATGGAGACTGCAGGAGGACACATAAGATCAAGGAGAAAATGTGTATAGTCACATCTCTCAGTACCACAGTCAACTCAGAGAGAAAGAGAAATGTCCTGCAGGATTGCAAAAAAGCTGAGATATTGGTGTGGAAAAACTTCCCTGAAAAGAAGCTTTTACAAATATACACTACCTTTTGAGGCAGAGGAGGTATTATCACCCCAGTTTATAGATGAGGAAAGAATTATCTGAGACCCTTTTGCAGATTTCTTGTTGTAGGGCAGAGCTGGTCTTCTCCTTCCATCAGGGACACAGACACTGCCCCCAGTAGAAGGGTCATTAACTTATTACCTGTTCTTCAAAACAGCAAGCCATTCAAAAACATCATATTTGTCCTTCCTTCCATTTCAAGAAATCAAGGGGGAGGGAGAGTGTATCTGTGTGTGTGTGTCTGTGTGTGTGTGTCTGTGTGGTGTGTGTGTGCATGCACATACATGTACGCATGAATGGGTGCAGAGGCGGTGTCACTAACTGATCACTCATTATTTCTTAACTGATGAGTTACATGCTGCATTTTAGTGTTCTCGTGGATGTTTCAGTGCTAGTACTTGTGGCAAATTATACGGAAAGGTAAAAGCCAATCAAAGTCTATGATTTGTGATCAAGATAATTATCTGACACCATCATACTGGGATGGTTAGTGATAAGCATGTTTCCTCTGGCTATACTATCCAATATGGTAGCCACTTGCCACATGTGGCTGTTTAGAATTAAACTTCAAATTAACATTAAACAAAATTCAAAATTTATTTCCTCAGGTGCACTAGCCACATTTCAAGTACTCCAAAGCCACATGTGGTGAGTGGCCAGCACAGTTCAACTGGCCAGCGCTGCTCTGGAGTGTTCCTCTTTCTGAAAGACAACTATAGACCCCAATATATATAACCATTGTTATTATATTTACATCTAGTTCTAAATACAGGCCAATAACAACAGGGATCAAACTTCTGTCCCTTTCGCTAAACCTTCCCTTCCCAAGCCCCTCCAGTAGAAATTCATGTCTTCCTCCTCAGAAATTCCTTAATCCTCCGCCCACTCTACCTCTCTTCTCATGGTCATTTTCACCCTGGAGTGACAGTTCCGTGCACATCCATCTCCCCAGTAGTTAGCCCCTCAAGGCCAGAGGGTCATATTCCCTTGAGTACACCCTCGCACCCTAACATAGGGTATAAATACAGGGTATATTCTTAATTAAAAGATTACTAGGTAGGACACGTTACTAATGGGAACATTCAGAGAATAAAAATGTAGATATAAAGGGAATAAAGAAGTAAGAAGAGTCTAAAGCATGGTAAGGTTTTGTGATCACTCCTACAATGCAACTACCTAGATGAATTATTGCTTGGGCTGCATGCTTGGAAGAAGAAAAAAAGTCACATTATGTTAGAAGTGGGAATGAAAATGTATTTAGTGTAACCTAAACATCTGTACCCCCATAACATCCTGAAATAAAAAAAGAAAGAAAGAAAGAAAGAGAGAAAGAAATAAAATATATTTAGTGCACATAAATCAGAAAAGCACTGAACTACTACCAGCTTGTGACACCATCAGCAGCCAACACAGAGATTGGCCCCTTACCACGACAAAGTGACAAATCCAGCACTGACTGTGACCTACGGGAACTGGACTGCTTAGTTTAGGATGAACTTCTCAAAAAGTCTGTATCGATTCATACAGTGACAACATCGGCAAAAACTCAAGCCTTGGGATCCAAATGAGAACTTCTGTTTTCACTCTGAGAACTACTTCTGGACCACTAAAAAAGTGAATTTCCTTCATGTTGTCATTTGGATAGTTTCAAAGTATCTGAAATATGAACAATACCTGATTTTTAAAATAAACCTGTTTGTGGGGAAAAACCCGTGTATCAGGACACATTGGCTGTCCCCATGAAGATGGAAAATATTAGAAAGGATTTAAAAGTTATCACACTTGTACCTTACCACTTCCTGCTTTATTTTTCCAACTTCAATGCCATACTTAACCAAGTACCTAACCAAGTACCTAATTCCCGTACGTAACTGAGCTTCTGGATGCTTCTCCATAAGCCCTGAGGCTAGAGATATCTGCAGGGCCACCTTAGCCCAGAAGAAAGGTGACTTCACAGGAAACGAAACCAAGCAACACAGTGAGAGCACAACCGATGACAATCGGAGAGATTCACGATAAAGACTGGAGGGAGACAGTGCCGAGTGTGGCCTTCAGAGGAAGCAAAACTTAAAATGGAGCTTAAGACACATCATTTTCCCACAAGAAAAATCACCTACTGCTGCCCCATCCTCACCTTTACCCCGTCTCTTGGCTCACCAGCACGGCCTTTCTTCATGGGCAACATTTTAGATGGATAAAAAGTGGCAAAACGAGACTGACCCTGCAAAGTCCCTGATCAGCCAAATCACCCGCAGCAAGGTGTGCACTTGCACACACCTCTCCCACCACAACCCCAACACTAGAGCCCTGAAACATGATTAGACTCTCGGCATATGAAAAAAAGGCCCTAGAGATGTGCTTGGAGGTTGCAGTTATGGTGCAAGCTTGGCAGTTAAGCGCTCAGCCTCTGGCACCAGCCCCCAGGGAGAAGAATCTGGGCTCTATCCCTGGGTAACCCTGGGCAAACTATTTCCCTACTTGGTGCCTTCGTTTTCTCATCTGTCAGCCACAGTTAGCATATGCCATCAAATTTAAGTTGTCCATCAATTCTAAGACATGTGCTTTTTTTTATATTTTAACATTTCTAAAATCAGAACGTGTCTTACTATCGATGACACCTTTGAATGAATTGGAAGCTTTATTTTCCTTTCTTAGAGGTACATCAGATGCCATCTTACAACTGATGGTACCTTAGAGTCTATGACATATGATGGAGCCTACTTCATAAGGTTTTGGTAAAGATTAAATTAGTTAATTTAGATAAAGTATTTAGAATAGTGGTTGGCCTTGAGTAAGGTGCTCAATTATTATTATTAATATTAAATTTATGGGCTGGTCCCAAGATAGTGAGTTATCTCACTTGATTGTTCACAGTCAGTTACGGATTGAACTCCTGCTCTACTACTTTACCCCCTCCTCACTACTGCACTTGACTAGTCTTAAAAAAATAAAAATAATAAAAGTATTAAATTTATGAGTCTAAAAAGGGGTACAGTCATAACAGAAAATCCTCATATTTTTACCCATAAACTGTGTTAAAATGATAGCTGATGCGGGTATTGGGGGAATTAAATGCCTACTCAAAATCTGATGCACCCCCAACTCTTGGCACAGGGGTGGTACATAGTAAATAACTGTTGACTAAATCAACTGAATGTACATCCCAGCCTTGTTCACGCCAAAAGGATCTCCGTCACACACACACTTCTAATATCCTTTCTATATAAGAGGGAAACCAGCAAGTCCATGGTTCTTTTATGCTAAATGACATATTGTAGATTCCTATGTTTTAAAGGCTGTGAACACTTTCCCAGATCAAGACTTTGTGCAGGTTTTCTCCTCTAGTAATGCCCTCTCTACCTCAGCTTTGCACAAGCTTAAATCCCGAACCCTCTCTGTCAAGGCCCAGTTGAAATTTTATCTCCTCTAAGAAATGGTTTTCACCTCTCTTTCTTCCTCATTTAACCTATTCTATTCCTGCCTATCACATTTATTTCAGCTACCACAAACATTTGATTTGGACCTCACTGGACATAATAATACCATCTACTTCATATTAAAATACTGTGTAAGAATGAAAACTATGTCTCCATTGTCACTGCCTCCCCTAGAAGGCCTTCCATAAGAGGGAATCTGCTTGAATTCTCTTATGTGTTGATCGGGGTCCCCCAAAAACAGATCATTGAAGTCCTAACCCCAGTACCGCACACTGTGATCTTATTTGGAAACAGGGTCATTGCAGCTGTGGTTAGTGAAGATGACGTCATACAGGAGTAGGGAGGGACCCTTATCCAATATAACTGACGTCCCTACAAGAACAAAGACACATAGGAAGAATGCCATGTGCAGTAATGAGGAGGCAAGGAAGGAACACCAAGGATTCCAAACCACGGCTAAGAGCTGGGAGACAGGCACAGAACAGCTTCCCCTCACACCCCTCGGAAGAACCGGCCCTGCCGACACCTTGATTTCAGACTTCTAGACTTCAGAACTGTGAGACTATAGATATCTGTTGTCTTCAGCCACTCAGTTTGTAGAACTTTATTACACAAGGATACATCACACAAACTAATACATCTCTCATCCCTTTAGATGCTGTGACACTGGTCTCTCTTTTACTGTTGTCCTTCCCAGCCAGACTTTCCTAATCTTCTTGGTGGTCTCACTCCCTGTATCAGGCATTTAAAAGTTGGAGTTTCTCCAGGGTTAGCCCCACACCCTCTCTTCTTCTCGATTCTGCTTCACACCCTATCATCTACTCAATTCAAACACCATCTGTATGCTGATGGCTCCCAAATTTCCAGCTCGAATACCCTCTCTGCCACACAACTGACTACCTGACACTTCCCTTTAAGTAATGCAAAGCCACTTTAAACTCAACAAATCCAAAAACAAAAGTCACCACTCTCTTAAACCTGGCTCTCCCCTTGGTGAACCCCATCCCAGTGCACAGAGCTTCTGCCCATTTACATGCACAGGCCACACACTTTGGGCTCAGTCTGGGTTATTGCCTCTCCTTCACTCTCCATATCCAACCCGCCATCGAGTCCTATCTACTTCTCCCCCTAGAAATCTCTCAAAGTTCTCAAATCTCACCACCTCTCCATTCTCCACCTCTACCTCTCTAGTTTCGTTCACTACTATGGATTAATCCAGTAACTCCCTGGGTCAACAGCCTCTTGATTCCAGATCAAGTTCTAGATCCAATCTTTCCACACTCCAATTTGTTCCCCATACAAACACACCACCCCCATATAGAGGAAATAAATTTCGAAATGCAAATCCGATTCTTTCATCCTCGTGCTTAAAAAACTTCTATGGCTTTCTATTCATGTTAGGATAAAGACCAAAATCCCAAACTGAGTTTATAAGACCCTGAATGGACTGGCCCCTGCCGACTCTCCCAGCTTCACCTCCCTTGATCTTGGTGGGGTAGCCACACTAGTGCTCCTTTATGCCCACGACCACCCATCACAGGGACTGTGCCCAAGCTGTTCCCTCAACCTGCAGAATCCACCAACCCGTAGTTTATTTAATGCCTCCCCACCAGTCAGTCTGGGCTCAAGACACCCCTTCCTCAGAAAAGCTTTCCCTGACTTCAACAAAGAGATGAAGCTCTCCTATTCTCCTCTCTCCTAGCACTTTATTCATTTCCATTGTAGCACCTGAGCATAATTCGTAATTCCACATCTGTATGATTACCAGATTAGTATGGATGCATGTCCTCCAACGAGGGCTGAAGCCATGCTTATCTGGTTCCTGCTACATCCCCAGCTCTTAGATCAGCACTTGGCACATAACGGACACTCAATAAATATTTGTTAAATAAGTTAATGAATAGTAAGCAAATATCATATATGCGTTGAAAGAAGCTATTTTGTTTTAATCGTCTACCATAATATTATGAAAATTCTTTCTTTACAGAGATATATACAGTATTTTTGGTTTTTTAGAAACAGGGTCTTGATACATTGCCCAGGTTGGTCTCGAACTCCTGGCCTCAAGGGATCCTCCCAACCCCGGCCTCCTGCGTAGCTGAGATTACTGGCATGAGCCACTATGCCAGGCTATACAATATTTTTTTTTAATTTCCCAAAAGTTTCTACTATAGCATAATGGACATAACATAAATGCTATAGACAATAGTTTAGTGTACATTAACTATGTTTTATAAACACATCTCTTTTGATATGGTATTATTAGTAATTATGCTGCCATAAACAATTAATTTACCTCACTCACTCAAAATTTCAAATCTGATTAGCTGATAACTTCTTTCTTACTCTTATTCTAACAGTCCACATACAAGTAGGTGAAACTTAAGTTACATTTTCATATGGGATGCACTGTTGGTTTTATCACTAACTCTCTCTTCTTTAGGATTATCTATCGATCTACTTGTTATACAAAATAGAATATGCTAATGATGAGAAAAATAAAAAAACTGATATTACATCACCCCAGCCCTATTAAAAATTTTTCCTCAGAATTTCCCAAGTTTAGATCTTGGTACAGTTCTGGGAACAAAAGAGTAACAGCCACTTCAGAAGCAACATGTATGAATGACTTCTATGGAAAACTTACACACACCACAGATGGTAACAATTCTGAGAGCATGTCAATTCTAAATTAACAAATTTTATTCTCAACAGTGATTATAAAAAATGCAACATACCTTTTCTAAACAATAGGAAAATGTTAGTATTTCACAACTTATTTTATTAAGTAACAATCTTATAAACAACTTCAAATCATATGTGTACCAAACAACTGCCGCAAACCTTGGTACAAAGGAATCCAAGACAGCAGTGCTAAGCAATATTCCAAAATAATCATATCTGTGTATCAGATAAGTCAATTCTATTTCTCAAGTAGCTTCATATATACTCTCAAAACCGTAATATTTTTCTATAATGCTAACAAGAACAGCGTTAGTCATGAAATGAAACTACCACGACAGGCTCTCTACTTCCATTCTCAGTACCTTTTTCCTGCAACCTCTCTGCCTTTCTACTTATTTTTTCTATTAAACACAGTTTCTATAAAACTGCAACAGCACCCACAGAGTTTTCACGGATGTGGAAGCTGCCTCCTTCTAGCTACATCCTCCCAGTGCTTACACCCTAAAGCCCAACAAACTCCAAGCCTCCTAACTACAGCACTGGGACCTTCTGCATCAGCTTTTGGATGCTGCAGGCCTGAGGCTGTTTCAGAATTGTCTCCCCAAGATTCACGCCCGTGAGGTCATGCCCAGCTGACCTCTTCAGAACGTGATACCCTGAAGCACAGCTGTAAAAATAGAGCACTCTATAACAACTTCTTATTCACCAATAAACAACATAATGTTCTTTCTCTTTTAGGGCACTAACATGTCCATTTAATTTTTTAAATACAAAGTGAAGTAAATGAACAAAAGAAACTTACGTTACATAAATGTATTTTCCCGTGACAAAGCATTGTAAAAACAAACTCTGGACACATACAGGGTCCAACGATTTAGAAAAGGTTATGGCATAAAAGCAATTTAACGAAGAGAGCCTGAAGTTTCAGATTAAATCATTCCCACATAACCTTATAAAAAAATATTAGTGTAATTAACACATTCATGCATTTCTTCATAGTACATAATTCCCTACATATTATTTTACTTTTAAATAATACAATTTAAGTTGTTTTACTTTTGAATCACATTGTTCTGCTTTGATTTAAATGTTTTATTAATTCCAAGTTACCCATCTGGCCCGTTACTCTACGGAGTTTAATGACATTTTCCTTCACCTCACACTGGCCTTCTTAACTCCAGTGTATTTTCAGTGTGCTTTTATTTCAAGTCTATAAAAACACAAGCAAAAAGAACTCTCCAAAATTATAAAGACCTTTAAAGCAAATTACCTCATCTTTCTTTTTTAACGAGACAAGACTGAAATAAGGGAACTTAGAAAACAATACTATTAAATGCCTTTTATGTGAAATATACAAAATATTCTCTACTCTCTTCCTGATAACAGTGGTTTTCTTCACCAGTTTCAGAGCTTTCTACTTTAATACTCAATGCACATTTGTGCTTTAAAAATTAAAAAAATGAATCCTACTAGATTCTCATGAGATGGGTCAGGAATGCCCTGTAACAGCCCCAGCTCAAATCCGGAACTGTCTACAAATATCTTCTATGCAAATCTTGACCCACAGTAATCTTCTCATATGTAAGCCTTTTTTTATTTTATTTTATTTTTTTTTTTTGCAGAATCACTTATCTCTCAATAAAACACATCACAATGCAGTTATACTGTAAGTTTATCATCATTCTTATCAAAGACCCACTTTTGCAAATATCCTCTTATTTTGGCTTCTACAAATAAAGTCCATGTTCAAACCTATTAAGCTTTAGGAAATAAGATGTAATATACATCATCTATGCAAGAATAGTAAAGTAACATTTTAAACTATTGGCAATTATAAGTTTATTTAGTTAGAAATCAATACCCTGAAATGGATCTCACTCTGTTCCTTTCACATTTAGTGTGACTGTTCTCAAGTAATATTAATAAATTGTAAGTAGATGTATGCCAACTCTGATGTTAAATAGCAAAGAATTTAAGTCTTCACAGGAGACAGAAATGTTACCTAATTAAACAATATAACTACAGAAGTTGAAAAACACTCTATTCTGGATAAAAATCGAGCGGTTTCTAAGGACATTTTTATGTCATTAGACATAAATAAACTTTTACAAAGTATTTCTACAGTAGGAAAGTTAGTTCCATCAAATAAAACTGTTCATTGTAAAGATACGGTAGTTCGATCCTTCTGTAAGTCCAGCAAACATTTCCTTTCCCATTCATTTCATCTCCAACGATAAGAATTACAGCCCCATTTTGCATAACTACTACATAAGGTCACAGAGTTACAGCTAAAAAGAAAGTCACAAACACAAGAATAATGTCCCTTGTGTTGTATTCTGCTACTTATTTGTCACTCAGTTATCTTGGTATCTCCTAAGTCCTGGCTTCCAAAGGTCATGGCACCCAGCGCTGGCGTTGGTCCAGTCCTATGTCACATGGTGAGTGGCTCACAGCTTCACTCTGTGGCCTTACCAGTGGTGTTCCGCTCTTGCACCATTCAGATAACAGGTTTGTGTTACAGATGTCAGCCCCAACAACTAAGACTCCATGACCCACACCAGGAGGGAGAAGCCATTTGGCAATTCCCTAATTACTGGGAAATACATTACCAAACACATCTTATGCTTCAAGAATTTAGAAGCTGGATTATTATGTGAAGTAACAGAAGAATGAACTTCCTTTAGGAAAATAAAAGGTACCAGGTACCTACCACCAACAGGGAGAAAAACTTTTTAAACTTTGAGATTTACTAATCTGGATAAAGAAATTATTAATCCATCTCTTTTTCCTCATTCATTCATTCATTCACCGATTTATCCAGCAAATGTATACGGAGCTACAGTAAGAAAACAGGCGATGTAGTCACAAAAAAGGGAAGCCGGGGATTTGAATTCAGACTGCCTGATCTTAAACTCAAGCTCCAAAACAAAAACTCAAGCGATTCTGTGTGACCTTGGACAGGATACTTAACCTCTCTGTCCTTCAGTTTTTTCACCTATAAAATAAGGAGACTTACAGCCCTGCCTCGTAAAATAAATAATTTAAAATATGAGATAATAAGATATGAAGGTTAACTTAATTAGCACATGTAAAGGGATTAGAAAAGTGCCTGGCACTCAATTTGTTTTACTATCATTATGAACCAAAAATTCCATCATATTCTGAAGTTATGATGATACATAAGGCTCTACTGCCCTATCTCTACTGAAAATTACACTCTACATGGGGCTGTGAACTAATCTCAAATCAGTGGTTTATTCTAATTTGAAAGAACTAGAGAGAAAAGGACTTTACAACTTCTTTTGGAAATCCAGGACTTAATCCTCTTTTAGTCAGAAAATTTGGTGTCTAAGTTAAACACCTTCTCTACACTTACCAACAGAGCTTACATAGTTATTCACTAAATAGCAAATGACAGATAAAAATAACTGCCAGCCATCTCCTGGTTATTAAATCACTTTTCAGTTCTTATCTTACTTTAACTCACCATAGCACTTGCTATTGATGCTCATAGCCTACTTAGGGAAACTCTTGACTCTGTTGTCTTCTAAGATATGACTCTTGGTTTCCCTCCTATCTCTCTGGTCCACATCTTCATGACCCAGGTTCACCTTACACCTCTACCCCATTTTTCACAATCTCCCACTTGTCATCTGCATTCGGCCATACTAAGCTATTTAGAATTCCCCAAACTCCCCATGCGCTGTCAAAACCTCGCCAAGCTGTTCTGGATGCCTACTGATCCTCCCCAGGGCAGCTGACGGAATATTCCACGTCACCTCTCCCCCAAGGAGGGTTTAGGGCTCTTTAAGGCCTTCTTATCACCCTCCGCTTTCCCCCACTTTTGCCCTATGCCACAATCCCAATTCTTGGATTACAAATTATGTTCCTTCTCTTCGCTTCCAAACCATGATGCCTTTTAGGGTAGCAATGTAAGCTCTCAGTTAGTATTGATAAAAATAATAACACAAATAAATCATCAAATAAAGAGATTTTTTTTAAGTTAAAATAATAAAATCCAGAATGGCCTAGACTTCTTTTCTCCTTACCTAGCATTTATTGAGGGCTTCTACAGATCACATACTTTACATATACTAATTCGTTTAATCCTCACAAGGTCTGTTTTATGAGGTTGTCCCTGTTTTACAGATGAGGAAACTGAGGATAAGAAAAATGACATAACTTGCCCAAAGTCCCACGACTAGAAAGTGAGGCAATATTCAAACCCAGGCAGGGCAGCTCTGAAACCCACACTCCTGGTGCCACTCTATACTCTTTTCCAGCCGAAAATGCGATTAAGCAATAAAATTGGCTCTCAGTAAGAACTATGAAATTTACATCCTTAGAAAGCCTTAAACATAAATTTTTTTAAAGACTGCTTTGTCCACTCCTATTATTTTACAGGTATAAGCATGTAAAAACACAGCATTCTCCAGAAAAAAAATGTTTTAATATAAATCCTGCCCAATATTTAATGCACTGAGTATTACCAATAGATCAGTAATAACGGAATAATTATACCACTGATAATAGGGAGAAATATCTCATAGTTAAATATTTAATAGTGGACAATGAAATAAGCATGAACCAAAATATAATAGATAATATATTTTAAAAAATAGAATATAAAGTTAAGGCTACCTATTACATTTCCCATTATGTTAGCTACAATCTCCTACATTCCAACTTTGAGGATATATTGAACACTTTCGAGAAGATTTTCTTTTTTAAAGCCATTCATATTTGATTCCAAATAATATTCTAGTTGAGATACTTTATTGGATAGATCCCAAACATTCCATGTTTTTCGTTTCATTGCACCTTAGTAAGTCAGAGAAACTAAGACCCTTTGTTCCAAAATTAATTTCAAGACAGCGACTGCAGAGCATTAAACCAAACTGAGGGCCCTTTTGAGCTTGGAGCCCTGTGCAAATGCACAGGTCACCCACCCACAAAGCCAGCCCCGCTGAGTCCTTAGATTCTACATCAGGCACCACACTAGGCACAAAGTACGGCAATGACTTTTAATCCTGATCCTGTTAGGCAATAAATGGTCAAATATAAATTAGGTTTAAAAGCTCAAAGAACCTTTGGATCTCAAGCTGCTATGTGAGCCTGAGCGTTGGGTGCTAGTTAAAATGATTCGAATTCAAGTGGGTCTTTCTCTAGCTTCACTAAATGTCTTTTGTAAATCAACAGGTCAACGAGCTTTTTAAAAAATGACCCTGATTAGACAAGAAAGGGGTGTTGTAAATGATGAGGATAGTAAATAAAGCACTAAAATTGCAGTATTGCTAAATATTATGCTGCTTTCAATATTCTTTCAATTTAATGAATGTTTACTGTGCATCTACTATACGTTTACATTTCATTAAAAATCAGTGTCTCATTTTTGCTGAATTTAAACCACTTAATGAAAAGAGAATTCTAAAATTATGACCTGGGACTACAAAGTAGCATCTGAAACATGAAAAATAGAGGTAACATATTTATCTCTTCATTCAGCACCTGTGCTTCGAGGATCTGCTCCGGGTAGGGCACCGTTCTAGGCATTAGGAATTCAGGAAGGACAAAACAAACTCTGCCCGCACTCGTGTAGTTCATTGGCAAAGGCAGACATTAGACAACCAATTCTCGTTAAAACTAATTTTTAAGATATTTCAAATTATAATTCCAAGATACAATGGAGGTCTGCATTTATTCTACGATTTTCCTCTAAGAAACACAAATCCTCAGTTGAGAGGTAAAAGATATTCTTCTACTCACCCTAAATAGAACTGTAGTTTTGTTCACTAGAAAGGCACAAAATTCTTCTACAGCACCAAAAGTGAAATATATCCTCAAAATAGATATGTTTGTAATTCACATATGAATCAAATCACATATGCTTGGATCACAATTATAGATGAGGTATGGATTTGGATTAATGTTATAAAAATTCAGAATCTATGCAGTCCATAAGGACTCCTTACCAACAGTTTTCATAAAACAGTATGTTAATCTTCTGGTGATTATCAGATTTAATTAATATGTCTAAGGATCCCACTTAGCACCTCCAACAAGATGTTGCATAAAAACTGGGGATTATTGATAATACAAATCTGGAGTAATTGATCCTTATACTACTACTACTAAATAAATACTTTCATAATGCCAGTGTTATAACGGCCAAGCAGTGTTAAGCAGTTAAATCTTACGGAGAGCAAATGGAGTGCAGGGGACTCAATTATAATATGGCCACAAAGGATGAAACTAACACCCACTTTAACAGTTCTCCTTGTTATATCAGACATACTTTCTGTACAATTTTACTGTGAGGGAAAGAGGGGGAAAGAGAATCATATAAAAAATTAATCTTGCATTAACATAGTGCTTTCCAATTTCACAAACCATTTTCACTCACATCACCCCATTTGCCCCCTGAATCCCTTTCACCATTAAGAGTGTAACCATATTGGAGTATGCTCTCCTAATATAATACCAAGGAGCTACACCTTCCCATTCTTAACTTCTAACTTTATTTCCTTACTTAGGCCATTGAAAATACATGCAACATTTCTGTGCATTTCATAACCAAATAACTTTGCTATGATAATAACTTGAATGAAGCTCAGATGGGAAAAAGGATCTTTGTGTTATATTCTGTCAAAAGAAAAAGGAAAAAGCTACTCAAAAAAGACAAAATTTCAAAATCCATAGCTACTTTTCCAGATGTACTCCATCTTAAATGTCCTTATTGCATAAATCAGCTGAGAGTTTCCCAAGGGAAATGACAGTGTACAATACATACATCTAATGATCCCGTAGGAACTACTTTTAAAGGAACATATTTAGGCAACACTCATAAAAGCATAGATCAATGGTTAGCTTCATGACTCAGTTTAACCTAAACATTATAAACATAAGACTACGTTGCAATTTGGAATAATTTTTAGGTTTACCGGGAACCACTAAATAATATTTTCATCCTTTCTTCGTCAAGTCTTTGATATAAGAAACCTTAGTAGACCTCCCAGTGAACTTTGGCATTTTGGCTGTGTGGCCAAAAGAACAATCCACCATTACAAAGCCTATTCATGAGTCAACCAGGGAAGTAATCACAATGACCACAGCTCAGCTAACACTATACTCTTCTTTACCATACCTGCAAGTAAGACACTTAAGATTCAAGTTACTAAATTATTAGTACTAAACATTAATTCTAAAATACAATTTGAAAGATCACTAATGCAAATTTAAACCTTTTTTTTTTTTTAATTTAAAAGCCTGGGCGTTTACTTGTCTTCAATTTTCGCTTGTCTACCTCTGGCAAAAATAATAATGAAAACAGTAAAAATCCATCTATAATTTGAGGATAATAAATCCAGAGCTACCACACTGTCTGCAGATCATTAGTATTTTCTTAAACAAAATTCATCACTTTACCCAAAGAATACTGAGATCATTTTCTTATACTCTGTCTCGCATGTATAAGGGCATGATGTCTGTGCTTTGCACTAATTCCTATCTTTGTTTCCACAACAAAGTGAAAAGGTGGCAGTTAGAAGGCGAGTGAAACAAGGGGTTTCCTGTCAGTGCTTTGTGAAAGGAAAGACTGTACATTCTAGCCAGGCAATGCCAAATCCACTCAGGCCCTCTGAGGTCAGCATTCATCAGCACTGTCGGGCCGGGCGGGAGCCCCCGTGCTCCGGGCCCACCTGACCCGGCGTCCTCCGGGTCAGGGAGGTGCGAGCGATGCGGTCTCCCCGGGGCCAGCTGTCCCCCGACCTGCCGGGCTTCTCCGCGCGGTGGAGGCCCCCGACCCGCCGGGTAAAGGGAGCCCGGGGCACGGGACGCGTGTTCTCCCGCCGGGGCCCGGGAGCGGCCGGCGCTGCGGCCCCGAAACTAGGTCTGGGCCGGCGAGCCCCACTTTCCCGGGGCAGGAAGCGGGGAGGCCGAGAGCATTTCCTGTTGTGCAGCTGAAACCAGCGGAGACGTCACTGCATTCGCGCTCCCTTGGGTGTCAGCGGACCGGGGGCCAAAGTTCAACCGCTTCCAGGGCGGGCGGCCGGGGCTCCCCTCTCCAGCGAGCGCTCGGTCCCGGGGCTGCGAGGGGAGCAAGCCGAGCTCGCAACTCCTGCGCTCCCAGCAGCTGACTGCGGGCTGCCCTCCTCCACCCGCTTTATTTCCCAGAGCCCGGAAAGCCTTGCGTTTCCAGGTGCTCAGAGGAAGCACAGTTTCTCATCTAGATTTTGAAAGTAATTGCCCTAAAGAGGACTTTTTGTGCATGAGTATTATTTTTAAATCATCCAAGTGAAAATCACTTAAAAGTGTGGTTGCAATTATGTCTCCCCCTCCTTTTCTCTCATCTCCTTTCCAATAGTGGGTTCCATAAGTAACTGTCAGAAGAGAGGAAAAGAACATTTCTGTACTGCATAGCTCCAGCGAGGTCAAAGGAGGCAGGAAGACTTCCTTAGATGTTTCTAAAAGCATATTCTATTTGTTTTCACTAGGAAAACACCATTATGCAACATACAAACTCCTTTTATTTATTAGGACCTTAATTTATCATATCTCGACTAATATTGTTTAAAAATCAGAGTCTCTTAAAGAATCTTTCAATCTTGTACATACCCTCTTTAATAATAGCAAACAAAACGTTTGGCCAGACTGTTTTAAAATGAAAACTGCCCATTCATACTAAAAAAAAAAAAAAAAAAAGATTATTTTAAAAGTTTCTTTAATCCCAAATTTCCAGCCTTCCATTTGGTTTCAAACCATAAACCAGATTATAACCATGTGTAATTCTAGAAAAGCAATGGCTTAAGGTTAGTAATGGTTAAAAAATAAGACCATAAGGTACCGTATAATCATTTTGAAATAAAAAACTGAAATAGTTTAATTTCAGTTTGTTCAGTTTGAGACAGACTGTCAACTACAAAACAAATTATAGATTCTCTTCTCATGGTGAACAAATGTCACAGATGTTACACGGTGCCAACATCTCTAAGGTCTGAATTAAGCAATGTTTCCCATCAGGACATGAATTAAAATAATGTAAACTATGGACTTTGGGTGATCATAATGTGTCAATGCAGGTTCTTGGATTGTAACAAATGTACCACTCTGGTGCAAGACTTTGATAGTGGGGGAGGGTGTGTATATGTTGGGACAGGAAGTATATGGGCAACCTCTCTACCTTCCACTCAATTTTGCTGTGAACCTGAAACAACCTTTAAAAAAATAACGTCCATTTTTAAAAAATATACTTAGAATTTTATAAGTATCATAATACTTAAAATATGCACTGCACTGTAACCTATGAATTCGCAAGTAAATGAATCTTAAGAATTAACACAGAAATCATTTGATGCTTTCATGAACTTCATCATATGAGTGTACCCATTCTTGATAAAGAAGTTTCATTTTTAAAAGGTTATTGAAATTTTTTTATATGTTAAAGGTACATAAAAGATTTTACAATTTAATAAATGTTAGTTGTCCTCTAGTCATTTATTACCTAAGGCAATATTAAAGGTAACCTATGTTTACCCACTTTAAAGTGATGCAAAGGCCCTCTGTACTTTTTCTGTTGCCTTATTTTCCAAACATCTGAGTAACACAGTTGAATATTTTGTCATATAGTATCTTAAATATCCATAGTACATTAGAGCTTATCATTTACTTCATATATATTTCTATCCCTATTTTCACAAAAAATAGGCTCAGAGAACTGAAATCCCCACTCGGTTCAGGACTTGCACAGTCGTGAGGAACTCAGAGGGGTTCCTTTCTATCTTGTTGAAAAGGAATCCCAAACCCTTCCCATTCCCAAACTCCTCACTCCAAACTAAAACCACTCCTTCTTTACTACTTAATAGCCAGTGCCCCAAGTGGGTGCTTGGGTTGAGGAGAGGAGGTAAGAAATAATCAGATCCAACTACTTGATTTACTTAGCTTGAATATAGCAACTTTTAAATAACTTCTGCAAGCTTCCCCAACCATATCGAAGAATTCTTGACGGTAAAACTGATTTTGGTTTGTCCACCACAGGAAACACTGGTGGGCATCTGTCTCCTGAGCGGTCCCACACCAACTTTTTATGGTGTTTTTTTTCCCCCTCATATCAATCATTCCTTCATTCATTAAACCTCTGCAACAATTCTTGTGTTTTTGCTTACAACATACTTTTATTTATTCCTTCAAATCGTCTGTCAATGGTCTATAATTAACACTCCGCAAACTTCATGTGACTGCCCAAATACTGTCTAAGCTCAATGAAGATTTTATTCAAAGTTCATGCTCTCTGGTTATACTTAATTGCTGATGATGGTACTTGGAAAAGACAAAGGAGGAATGACTAAATATCTTATTTTATAATCCTAATTACAGACTAAATGAAATCAGTATTACAATAAATTTAGTATAGACTGAGGATATAAAGACCAGTATGACTGCAGTAAAATAAACTTGTGAATAAATACATAATTGAGAATATAATCCAGAATAATAAACTATAGTAAACCATGTTACTGCTGCCATTTTCGAATGCATCTCTTTTATATCATGGAAGAGTACAAATAAACCAAGAAGATCAAAGGATGTTTTGCAGGATAATATATTTTACACTTTCTCTTTAGCAGCTGCAGAAAAAAAATTAAATGCTTTAATTTTGTGGCTTAAAGTACATTATGAGAGTGCACAATTCCAACCTAATAAGATACATCATTTCATTCAATGAAAAGGATTGAGACTTGAAGTTTCCCAAGTTAACCCTTTTAAAACTCATTATTTAATTGAGATTGGTTTCATTTCGATGTGTAGTTAGAATACGAAAGTAAAAGTAAATTGTTACTATATTTGGGCCTCCATGCTTCTGAGATCCCAAATCTCTACCTCAAGAGTCTCCACATTTTCCTAGACTTTGAAGTCTTTGATATGATAGACTGTGATAGGCTGGCTTATTTCACAAACTGGCCTCCTCTCTAAAAATATCCAGAAGGGCATACTAGGTTTTTACTCTTCTCTCACAATATCCAAAATGAGTAATACTCCTCTTAAAGGAGCTTTCGACAATCATTTGTTTTTTCAGAAAACTGGCTCCCAAGAAATGCAATGACAAAATGATCAAGACTCTCTTCTTTCCGAGGTCCACATCCTATTTCCATTATACATTGAACAATTACATGGTTCCTCTAGAGCCAGTACTGCCCCAAATCAGAGCCCAGCTCAAAATGAAATAGCTGAAGCACAGGCAAAGGCAAAGAGCTCACTGAGTGAACAGACATGTACAGGAATGAAGACAAAGTGCTTTACACACACACACACACACACACACACACACGCGTGTGCGAACACACAATGAATGGATGAATGAACCTTTCGTGAAAACACTACCTATCTACACACTTCACAATCTTTGATTCCAATAATACCTTTTTTCTACTTCAGTATTTCCAGGCCCAATGACTTTATTTTTCTTACAACTGTGCAAAAAACTATAACCTTCTCTGTAGTAAGTGGCCTTCGGTACAAATTACTAGTGCCTTGATCCCTTAAAGAGTAAATAACTAGACAAAGTATAGCCCCTGCACCTAAGATGGTCCAAGGACCTACATGCAGGTGGTACAAAGACTGTTCATTCTCTCCTGTAGACAATAATAACAAGATCAGGTATCATCATCTCGTACCATTCAAGCTCTAGGCAAAAGTCAATATATTCTTCAAATGGAAATATATTTACACAGTACTCAAGTGTTTAAGAGCATACCTCCTTTTTCAGTCTCCATCTATATTTAATACTTCAGAATAGGCCCTGGATAAAATCTAAATAATAGTAAGTGCTCAGATGGCCTATAATCAAGCATGTTAGTGAAACAGCAGTGCTCCCACATGCATTAAAGTAAAATTGAAAATTAATGAACTGTATGTTATTTTATAACAATGTAGCATTTTCCATTCCTCCTAGTCCCTGACAAAGTCCTGTGCACTTCCCCAGAGACTAAAAGTGTGACTAGAGCTAAGTCTAAGATACGTTAATTTCTATAATGATTAAAATAAGAGTTCCAAAATCAAAGTACCCACTTAGGAAATCATAACTTTCGTTTTAGTAACGTATAATTATTAATTCTCAGTTTTCATTTAATGCATTACTTCTGCATATAGGTTCACTTGTTCTATGAAATGCATGCCTGTTTCAATATTCACCTTCTTTACTCTTCATTATGGGGACTAGGCAGTCTGTGAGGGCAAATAAAGAGTTTTCTCAAAGATACTAAAGGCAGTCTAGATCTCAAGGAAGAATATTTTTAAAAATTGTTATTAATATGCAACAAAACTCTGTATACTTATAGGGTATAGTAATGTCATAGATGACATTCTTACAAGTAACATACATGGATGGAAGTACTTTTCAATATTCTATATCCCTATCTTTAGTTAACAGAAAAATATAAATTGAAGAAAAGGTTAATTTACTTTATGAAAAATGATAATCATTTGAGCTAAGCCTATCAGTATGACATGTCATTTATATGAACAAAAAGTAGGAAGTAGAAAAGGCATATATAACTGGCACAGGTATGACTGTACCAATATACTTCATTTTTATGATTAAAGTCCTCATCCTTGCTATTGTTGGGTGTCTAGTACACAGACAGTGTATAATAGTAATATGTCAATTCAAACCCAATGTCTTATATGCAAAATACATATATTTCATGCTATTTATAAATGCAATTGAATTTTTCTGCATAAAAATTTTCACAAACACGTCTTTATCTGATTTTTTTTTAATTTCATTAAACTGTGTTGGTAGTTACGGAACTGCTAAATTCAGGGACCAACCTCTCAATGGTGTACATTACAAGCCACCATTATCTATCATTTTAGATACAAACTCCTTAAACTGGAATACAAATCCTTAGACTATATCCCATATCCTATATCCCAATCTTCCTAATTTTTTCACCAACATTCACTTAACATGCATTTTTTGCTGCCCTCAAATCAGATACTTCTCTTAAAACACTCTCGACACTTCCCCACATTGGTGAATTTGCTTAAGTAAAGCATCCCCTTCTGCCATGAAACCTCTCCTGAGTCCTCAGCCAGGGCTGATGTACATTCTCAGTACTTCATATAAACTTCTCTTGTGGTACTTAACCTGCTTCTTTTCATTACTGCTTCCCTTGAACAGTTCTTTTCCTCAATATAGTAGATTATAAAAGTTCTGATGATAAGAATAGTGACTTTATATTTCATATTCTATTTACATTTATAGTCTATATTTATATTCTATTTTATGTTCCCATAAATCTTACACATACCAGAATCTCAATAATATTTGGTAATATCAATTTGTGTTGCATTATTATACATTTCAACTCTGTTCTAATTATACTACCTAAAAAGTCTCAGCAAGCATGGCCAGGTTTTTTCTGTAGAATGTTTCTAAACCAGTTGGTAAGAGGCTGTCTTCTGGAAAGTAACTGGAGATAAGCAGTTTGGTTTTGAGGATTCATCAAAAAACAATAGCCTGGAGTAAATTTCAGACATTAGCAACCTGATCCCTGAAGAAATTAATAAAATAAAAATGAAAACAACATCATATGAGGTCTAGTTGAAAGAACCAGGAATATTTAGCCTGAGGAAAAGATACTTAAGGTGAACATGATTGCTATCTTTAAATAATTGTAGGATTGTCATGAAAGACAAATGAGTAAACTTGTTCTGAATAGCTGCAGAGGGCTCAAACTTCTTATAAACGAAATGTCCAAGAGTGGAACAAGCCTCCCTAAAAAATAAAAAGGTGTTTAAGTAGAGACTGAACGTAGGCACCCTGGGTGATTTGTCCTGAGTGATTTCTCACTCAGTTAGCGATTAAATGATGCCTCCAATGGTCTTAGCTAATCCCAAAACTCTATAAGGGACTTTACATTGCAAAGTGTCCTGTCACCAGGTGACAAACCGAAACTGATCCTACACTTAAGAAAATTAATCAGCATATTCAAATTGGACATTTTAAAAGATGAGCTAAATAAGTCATCACTGCAGTACTATAAATTGTATCACAGTGAAAGGAAGAAGTAAAATTACTCACAAAAAGCTCAACTGACACTGAAGATGCAGCCTTCTCAAAACCAAGATCTGACCCATCTGGAAAAAAGTGCTAGGAAGAGGTTATGCTAAATAAGAAAGCAGGTCACTTGCATGTTCCAAAAGACCCTCAGACTCCCATGTCTTCATCCGTGTCCCACTCTCCACCTCATTTTTTAGAAATACTTACATGTCAACTATAAATAAGAACAGTAGCTTGATTTACACAACTGTGTGACATATTGTAAAAATTTCATATGAAATTTAAACTAAAACCAGTTGGCTCAAAGGAGATCACAAATGTTAGATATACTGTTTGGCACTGTTTGCTTTTACAGCTATAAGAAGAGTTAGTATAATCACAGCAGGCTTCAAAGCCACAGCAATTTAGTTAATTTCAAAATGTCTTCTGTTCGCTTCATATTGCTCTCATCTTGTATCACCCATAAGAATATAGGAAAAGGAAGACAAATTAGCAGGCAATTTCTTCATAATATAAATTCCTGGGATTATTTACTAAAATATGAAATTTTTCTAGATCAGCTATTAATGCCCATCACAACTATTTTCAGATATCAGGAGGTTTCACATTAGCAAACTCCCACCAAACATAGCCAAAAATCAACTGATGAGTGAAGAAATCTGAAGTTTGTCCACCAGAAAATCTAATCTCCACACTTAGCATCCAATTATTAATATTTGCTATATTCCGAACTGTCAGGCGATTTATTGTAAAAGGTCATTTAGAATATTCTCAGCCACTTGAACCATTTTAAAAGTTACACTGGATTAAATTTGGGCGCCAAGTTCATCACAAATATTACTGAGGTCATTTGAACAAGTAAACAGATTACAAATTCAAAGACAAATGTCTTTGGATTCCTTTTCTTTTGCTTGAATGTGAGTATAACTCCCTCGATACTTTGTTACACATGTGCATTAGCGACCTACACAAAATTTAAACCCATCAGGGGATATTACAACAAGCTGTGGAGCTGCTGACCATTGTCTTTTTGAAAACAATTACATATGCCTGTAATAAATTGCATCGGTGTCAGTCAATTAACTCAAGAACACTCTACTAACCCTTGTCACAAATGTATTGCTGTGCGTCCGATTTTTTTTTCAACAATTGAATTATTCTCAAAACTTACTGTTGCTTCACACACTAAAAATAGCCAGTCCAATTCTCTTGTGTTACTCTGCTCTATTCACAGGAGGCAGGGCAGCGCCATAAACAATGCTTCATTTTTACAGATGAAGAAACAATGAAATATAACAGAGGTACAGCCACTGAGCCTGATTCATTTTGAAAATCAATAATGAGGCCAGCAATAAACTAGTGGGGTCAGAGTTTAGAGTCGTCCATTCTGGTGTCCTTAGAGCCCTAGTGTGGGCTCTAATGACCATGTTCTCACAAGAGCAGAAAAGATATCTGAAATCCTCATTTTACCCAAAAAGCCTATATTTTCATATTTCTCCTAACATAAACTTTGACACATGGCTACTGACAGGAAAATAAATTGAATGTTTACAACCCTTGATTTTTTCTTTGCTTAGAGAAATTGAGATTATCCAAAATGTAAGCATCAGCAGAAGAAAGAAAAATAAAGTTTGGTAACTGTTCCATGGATAATCAGAAGCTGAACTCGCCATGACCTGTCCATGAAGTGTTGGACCAGCCACTAGGACCGTCCCACGGGGCACTGCTGAGCTGCAAAGACAGAGCATTTCACCACCAGCTTCGCATGAGAGGAAAGGTCCACCCCCAGCCTTCTCTCTTTCATTTTTCTTTGCCTCCCTAGGGCAAGGATTTGTAGTGGAGGAAAGGAATACACTCCCTCTTTTATGCCTAATTTATTCAAGCAGGCCCACAAAGACCCAACTCTTCCTCAAACCGCACACCCATGAGCAACAGCCATCTTCACACAGCTTCCTTCTCAGAGCACTCTGAACAAAATATAGCCAAAGAAAGCTACCCTAGATGGAAGAATCCCAGTTCAACTACAAACTTCCCCATCCAACTGCAAGGAAAAATGTACTCCAAGATGGCTCCATCTGTTCACCTACTGTAAAAACAAATGGGAAGTTTAGAGGCTGGTGGGCCCCTGACTGTAGGTGGGAGAGAGGTGTTTGTGACTGCTGGGTGGCTGGCCAGGTGGAGGTGGTGGTTTCCTAGAGAACTCATAAAATTGAATATGGTAACAAGCACGTAAGGGTGAACAGACAGATAGACTCTGGCCGCAAAGCCAGTACTTGAGCCCACTGAGCATTTCCTTCATTTGGTTCTGATATGACCTCCCATCCTAGCATGACAAAATGTCTTTTCAACCATTTCCAAACCAGTTCAGCCATAAACTTCTTGAGAATTACAACTTTCAACACTGAACAGATATCTAGTGTGTGCCCACCACACATCATACGCTGTGTTCAGCACACTTCCGTGAAAATGCAAACCATCCTACTACAAATTTTATAACAAAGACAATCAGTAAGAAAGTGAACAATGCATTTCAATAAGATTAAAATATAAATTCCAAATATAATTTAGGGTAACCACTTCACTTTGGCAAACTTATAAGTGCATTTTATAACAGAATGTGTCATTTGTAAACCATTTGTTTTCTTGACCATGAAAAAAACAGCCAGCACCTGATTCTACAGGTATGAAGAACCATCATGCTGAACCATGAAAAGGAATTAAAAAAAGAAGAAGAAAAACAAGCGCTATAAAATTTAGTTATGTAAAAACAGTGCCTCTTCAAAAACTACCTTACTGTGAAGTATGTACATACATACACATATATATAATAAATGGGATATTCTGTTAGTGATTTAATAAGCCTTCCAATTCTTCTTTAACTGTTACTTGGATTAAGAGAGACCCACTATAAAAAAGAGATTCCAGAAAATAGTGAAAAGTAGTACAGTTACTGAAAGAAAACTTTTTAGTTTAAATGAGTCTACTAGAATGCAAACTCCATGAGCGTAAGGAATTTTTTACTATCTTCGTCCACTGATGAATCCCCAGTGTCTAGAACAGCACCTTTGTTAGAACAGGTGCTTAATAAATCTTCTTTGCATTAACAAATTTTTTTGTTAAAGTTAGCAGTCCCATGAACACCCCAGTTGTGTATCCTAAGTAGGCCCGCAGTCCCACAAGTACACACTGGTCCTCTGGCTCTTGCAATTTATACAGAAGTTCAAGTTGAGTAACGCAGGCCCCAAAATCTATTTTTAGACCCAAAACTCCAGAATGATTATCCAAAGAGAACCGGAAAATTTACTTTACTTCACTGGTATAGCACCAAATGAGCTAAATGAGAATTATCCCTATATTTTAACTGATGTTTCCATTTGTTAATTGTTGAAAACCATGTACATTCTGACATTGTTTCTTTAACCACTTCAATCAAGAGTGTAATGGACCATTTGAAATGTTTAAGTAATATTTTACTGTCACAACAATTTGAGTTCTATTGTGTTTTTCTTTGGGTCTAATCCCTTGTTAATAATAACATAGCTACCAGGTATTAAACGTTACTACATGCTCACTGAGATGGAGACACACATTCTCACAAAAATTTCACAATTGACACTCGAACAGGTGTTATCCTCACTTTGTAACCTCAGTTTGGTTAAGTGACCTTCCCAGATTCCCCCAGCTGGTGGTGGAGCTAGAATTCATCCAATTCTGTCCGATTCAAAGCTAGGCTCCTAACCCCTAGGCTACCTATTTATCCTACTGGTGCACATCCATACACTGCTAGAGGGAAACACTGTGCTAAGTGATAAAAATGATTGGCAGCATTTTTTAATATTTGGAATAAATGATGTGTAAACAATTACGTAGGCTGCATGGAAAGATGAAAAGACCAAGTGTTTTCGGAACCAAATAGCCCTGAGTTCAAATCCTACTTCACCAATGACTATCAGAGAGCCTTTGCGAAAACCAGGTAAACTTTCTGAATCTCAGTTTCCTTAAGTGTAAATATGAAGATAAGAAAACCAAATCTTCTCGGGGTGGTTGTGAGAGCTAAGGGAGCTGATGTGAGGAGAGTGCCTGGGATGGAGCCTGGCACAGGGCAAGTGCTCTGTAAGCCTGAATTCCCTTCCTTCTAACGGATTTGCTAAATTGGCACCGTGCTGATTTTTTTAAGTGTTTAGTTCATCCTTGTAATACCATAATTACAGAATATAATGACACTGCATTCTCTACAACTACAAAGTAGAATTTATAAACTGATAGAATATGAGTTGGAAGAGGCTTTAGGAGCCATCTGTTCCAATCTCTTCCATTTCCAAATGAGGTCCAGAAAGCTTCGATGACTTGTTTCCAAGTTTTCTCAGAAAGTTAACTGCAAAGATAGGACTAGATCTTGCTTCCCTTCCACCCTTATTCCTGCTACACCCTCAGCTTTTGCCTCATGTTACACAGGCATGGCAACGCATGTAATTTTCAGACAACTAAGCAGTACAAAGTAACTTCAATTTAATTGCATCCAATTAACAAGCCAAATTAGCGCTTCATATGTACACTATTAAACTAGTTGTCTGGCTTCCAAAAGAAATAAAACACTGTTTCAAATAAATCTAGCATTTTAGTGAACAAAGCTACTTACAATTTAAATTACCTTTCCTATAATTTTCTTTATATGGAATTAGACATAATCTCCATTAAAAAAATACTTTCTGCACTATCAGGATGACAATGCATGCTGTATTTTAAGAATCAAAATTTCCTCGCATTGAACACATACGATTTTCTTAGATTTGTATATATGTACGTGCACGCATGCATGCCCATACAAATACGCACACTTAGAGACCCCTAAGCAAATATAAACAAAGGTGTGTCTACATTTACCTACTGCCCGCTTTCAAAAGTGCCACCTTTTGGCTGGGCTTCTGAACTCATGTTCAATCTGCCACAACGCAAATAATAAGAACTTCAAAGATCTCCCACTTTCTTTTTCAGAGAAAATGAAACCACCAAATAAATCTTTGCCAAACAAAGCACTGCATTTCAAATACACTACACTACACTCTCTGTCCCGTATTGTCAAGATTTAGGCACAACTGGGTATCAACTAAAAAGCAGCATTCTAATTAAACATTAAATGAATCATCTATTTGTACCTTATACATATATACCTACAAATATAAATACTTTGTAATTTTAAGTATAAACATTTCTATAAGTTGGTATTTAATGGTCAATTTTCACCATTAGTATTTATGAATATTTTCTGGAGTAAAAAAAGTATAACAGCTTAAAATAATAATGCAATACTTTACTTAAAATGTTCAAATTGACAAACTTCCATACACATTTGGCCATGTTTAACAAAACAGTTTAATCACTTTTGTTGTTATTTTTTAACGTGCTTTTAAGATAGCCATTACCAGGAGGAAAGAATTCAAACCGTCATGCAATAGAGGCAACTCTGAACACTTCTCTTTTGGATATTCTGGCAATCTAACTGCTTCCTTGCCACCAAAATATTCATCCCATGTACCCTTCCTTATAATCTTTCTAAAACATCACTCCTCTGCTCAAAAACCCTCCGTGAAGTCCAGCTTTCTCAGCAGGGCTCTGAGGCTCCAAAAGATCTGGGAGGATGCACCTCTCCAGGCTCACCTGACCTCCCCCTCCCATGGCGCTGTCCCTATGCACCCCCACCCCTCCACTCCAGGTCAGAGTATGCTGAGCCCTTCCCTTTCCTCTTTACTTAATGAAATTCTATTAAACCTTCAAGGTCCCCAGTCAAAAATCGCATCCCCCCCATAAGGATCCTCCAACCTTTCCAGTTAGAAAAAATCCTCTTGCATTTATACTATACTTTTACTTCTTAAGTGTTAATAATGTTTACTTATAAGGCATATTTCCTGTCTAGATTGTAAGATTCTTGAAGGTGGGGATCATCCTCCTTTCATCTCTCAGTTACTCAATCTGACTGCAGAGCCCAAGCTTGAAGCCACTACATAAAATGGTCTCTTTTCGCCACCTAAATTGAATTTTCTACATTATACAAAGCACAAAATAGAGAACAAATAAATCAAATGATACAGTTGACAAAACAAAGTTATTTTCACTAGCCTTTGTTTCTACTCTTTTTCCTCTTACATTCATATTACACTGACCCCTAATCATATGGAAAGTAAAAAATCAGTTCTAAATTTCTCCAAAGATCCTGATGTTTGCGATCACGTAGAGAAATTATCTGGCAAGTTGAATGTTTCACTCTTTCCCTAGTTGTTTAGAAACATATAGACCCAGCTCATGCAGGGCTCCAAAGATTAACTGGTTACTTCACACAGCGACCTTGTAAAGATTTCTGAATTGATAGTTATTCATTAATTGAATCAACGATGCTGGCTAATTTAGTTAACTGGAGCCGCAAATAAGTATTTTGTAAAACTCACATTCTTTATTCTTAAAAAAAATTCCTCTGCAAATAATAATAACTAACCAACAGGTAAGTCCCTCAAACAGAAATCAGCACATGTAAAGTTATAAAAAATTTCCAGGGGGTTAGGGCCAATTGATGTGAACACTTTGTGAAAAGACAGGTGTTACACATAAACCTCTTTCAACTTCTAAGCCCTGTTCCTCAAAATTCCCTCTCCGGAGATCAGCCTGTAACAAGGTCATCATGAGTGCTAATTTGCCCAAGGCAGTCTTCATTTATGCCAGGTTGGATAATCATTCATGTGGTCAACCTGCCTTCACGGCCCTGCCCACATGGTCTGCATCACCTCTCTCTTGTTATCTGCCCTCCAGCCACACTGGCTTGCTTTCAACTCCTGGAAACACTGTATATCCCCCAAACTCAGGGCATTTGCATTGTTCCGTCTCTGTACAACAGTCTCCTCTCCCCATCCAGCTTTCCAATTGACTCTTTATCCCCAGACAGGGGTGATATACACTCCTTTATGTTTCTTCCACAGCACTTAAAACAAACGAGGTGTTACATATATTGGTTCACCATGTGATTAATATCTGTCAATTCCAAACAATTATAAGCTTCTTTTGTGGTTTGGGTCATTAGACACAATGGAGTCTAGCACAAGGCCTGACCTATAGAAAATACTTGTTGAATGACTGGATGAGTGAATTGCATTGACAAACAATGACGGAGCACCTGTCAAAGTACTCTGAAGAGAGGACTAAGATTATATGCGAGTAGCAAGTCGAAAAGGCTGGTCCTGGGTGATTCCTGACCTTACATCCAACCAACCTATGACCCAGAAATAGTAGGTCAGACTCCACATGCTATCTGCCCAGAATCACTCTCATGCACACAAACATTATTTTCATCTCTCCTTCTCTCCAAAGCACTATTCTTCAAATAGGTCTAAACAGTTATACCCCAAATTTTAAGCTGACAGGAAATCTAAAGTTATGGACACTTGTAGAACAGATCACATGTCACCAGTAATGCCTCAAATGATGAGTAATGGGAGTGTATATTAAGATTAGCACATATTTGGCCCAGAACAATAGTGACCCAAATATCAGGTAGTTCTGATTCTATTCTAAATGTAGTCATGAAGCTAGTATAGACCTATATCTATCTAATGCTGGTATCCATGCATCTCAGAGAAGCCAAAGAATCACAGACCAAGTAAGCTAAGTTATCCTCTTTTACATGAAGATTTTAGAGTTGTGACACAATAATACAGTGCTAAAATATTTTCCAAAGTTTCTTAATGGCATCTTATAGCTACAAAAACTGATTTACAATCTTTTTTGCAATGCTTTTGATTGTGATCAAATATCAGGAACAAATAGAAAACATTACTTCTCATACAATTTCCTTAAAATAAGCACAATTTTATTTTTGTAGTTTTCTAATTTTCCTTCAATCCTCTGTGTTCATCCACAGCTTCAAACACTGTGAAGCCTACAGGCTTCGTGGCACACCCTGACTTCAATATTCACTAAAGTTTTACCCAGTATTAATGAAGGCTCTGCCTAAGTGGTTAAAGCAAATCCATACACTCCAGATGGTTTGAAGTTTCTTATGAAACCTGAAGTTCATTAAGTTGAGTTAGCAAACTTCCTCTGCTCCTTTTTTATAATATCACTTTAAAAGTTGCAACATTTACATGCCAAGTTTTAGCCAAAATATGAATTCACAATGAATTCACAGATAAATTCATGAACTGGAAGTGGATCACCAAAATTTTCAGGTAGAGATTTAAACTGTGAACCATTTCTCCACCTACAGGACTAATGCATAGACCAACAGAGTTTTCTGCTGATGCTGATCATGTACCAAACGTAAAAACAGTGTTTATTTTTAACAAATAGGAGAGGAGCGATCTGTTTGGTCCGCAGCCATACATTCAGTTGATCTTAGCCATTTTTTCCTTATTATAATAGATACCGAATCAGGTAATAAATTACCTCACATCCTAATGGATCACACTTTCGTTAATACCAAATAACATTTTCTATAGGTCTTTAAAACTACTTTTCCTATGTGAAGCTATCAAATGAACTTTAGCTAATTACTGATCATTCAAAAATCTAAACACAACACAAATAGTGTACTTGTTGTTTGTTACTGCTGCTGTTTAAATGTGCCCTGCTTTTTTTAAAAAAAGGCAAATTTTAAAATAAGATTATTATTGTAAATTGAATTTGCATAAAAGATTCAACCTGGTTTTCCGAATAGTGACAAAGTGCCAAAAGTTCAAGCAGACACATGCACCATTACTCCACAAGGAACACTTGCATATATGTTGTCCTCTGTTTTGTTTTCATGGTAACGAGAACATTTGCAAACACATCTCATGTAAAAGGAACCTGATCAATCAAAAGATTCTGCTGGTTAATCTTTCAGTGTAGTCAAATAGCATTATTTCCCTATGTGATAATACATGCACTGTAAAATTTTCACATTCCATGTTTAATAGAAACATAGAAATGTTTTATCTACTTTAATGGTATTTTACCGAACACCTCCACAAGGATCTAACCAGTTAAATTTTAAATCTGTAATATCATTAACATGCTACTATTCCCCAAATGGTCCCCAAATCAATCTCATGTCAATTTAATCTTAAATACCCTTATATAAATGTAAGCAGTCTCTAATAAATTCAACCACATAAAGTACAATCACCATAACAGATATATAGATGCCAATAAGTGAATTTTACTTTATACCTGGTCTATACTCAAAGCAAGAAATTGTCTCAGACAATTTTCAAAAGATTCACCATTGTAATGTAATGTATTTCTGTATGTAAGAAATATACTGCACATTTCAAACCTAGTGGTCAAAAGGGATTATGACACTGGAAACACACTGTCATTAAGTGGATATTGGTAAATCCCTTTCAGCTCAAAATAAAAATGTACAGTTGTCATGTGGTACCATAATTCCTTAGGGTTCCACAGGAATTATCTCTTAGTAATGAAAATAATACCCACTTTACTCATACGGAGGGTATTTCTGTTTTGATACATTATCTGGCCTATATCCTAAAAATCAAATCCAATCTACTCATTACACAATCTACTTGGGTAAAATTTTGCTTTGGCACTCTTATAAGGTAAAAAAGCAATGAAGCATTTGCTAATTCTAACATATGTAATATATAATACATATCCAAATATATAAAATAACTTGATTTGCTCAAGGACAAATATCACCAAATATTTCTATATCACTGGAGGAAACGTTTCTAATAAAGTTAAATGGCTTTTTTCTAAGAGGACAGATCACTGAAAATTTAATTAAAATGGATCTTATTAATATTTCAAGTAATTTCTGGGCTTGATTATGCACTACAAAAGGACCAGAGAAAAATCAATAGCCCTTGACTAGGGCTCTGGGTATGCTAGAAAAACACAGTACTCTTGTGAATTATTGAGGTCTAGCCTTGGTGGTGGGGGAGAGTACCAATATTTACTTGGAGGTAAATTGAGTTATTTTTAAAATTGCAAAAAAGGAAAGAGAAAAATCAGTTCAAATTTTCCATTATAACGAAAGTACAGGAAACGAGCCTTTCTATATTCATTTTAGGCCTAAATAACTGTGCAGAGAATAAGGGTTTTGCAACGTCAGTTGCACACACAGCTTCCTGTGTGAATTCTAAGCCATTACAGGTGTCCTAAGGCCTCCAGTGAAACCTATTATCAGGAGATTCCTCCGGTTTCCTCCAAGCCATCCCCACTGCCCCCGCCCGCCCACACACTATAGCGGATCTCCTCCAGGTGTCTTTATTAAGGACCCTCTCTCTTGTCTACACTCCGGAGGTTAAAGTGCCCCCTTTCCCTTGGCGTAGCATGTAAAAAGCGTTCCCATTAGGAAGGACTAGTTCCTGCAGTCCTTTTTAGTTAGATGCTTTCAAGTCAGAGAGGAGAGAGAGGAGCCACTTGAAGAAACCCTCCTTCCCGTCCTCCTTTTCCCCACTGGGAGACAAGTCCCTGAAGGACAACACCCAGGGACACTTCCTGACCTTATGTCCCCTCACCCAATTTGGGCTTGGAGGGTTGGGGTCGCATTTTCTTGTGTCCTCTGCTGCACTGGATGTGTTATGTAAGAGGGACAGAGCGCGGGAGGCACATGCGTATAAAGCGCACCGATCTGTGATAACAGCTGGGGTGGCAGAGACGATCCCCCCCACACCAAATACGACAGACACCACACACGCACATCAGCCCCCCAACACACACACACACATGCACACGCACACACGCACACACACACAGAGCAATGTTTTCCTGTCTCACCCCTACCAGTACCAGACGCACAGAATGGAAAGGCGGGGGGTGGGGGTGAAGGGAGGTGAGAGAGGAGGAGCAGCAGCAGCAGCACATCTGCTTTGATAGCAGCCGACAGAGCCGCCGCGGCAGAGAGCCCCTCGTTAACCCCCTTCCTGTGGCTGCACCACGTCATGGAACATTCCCGGAACGGGCCAACGTTCCACCCACTTCAGGGAACAGACATAAAGGCGCAGACCCAGATCCCCACAGTGCACAGCCCAAACACACATGTCCCTCTTCCCGGTCCCCGGCCAGACGCACAGACGAACACGCATGCAAACCGCCCCCACCCGTCTCCACGCGCCCGGGTCCAGCCGGCCGCGGCCGGAGCCTCTCTGCGACCGGTGCACCCGCAAGGCGAGGGCGCCTCCGCCTGAACCTTCCATCGAGACAGTCCCCTCCTTCCGCGCTTCCTTCCTTCTCTTCTCCTTCCTTTCTTCCTTCCTTCCTTCCTTCTTTCCTTGCCCCGGAGGAAAAAGGAGTCACTGAAATGCCCACTGCCAGCTCCTTCGCTGCGCTCGCTCGGCCACAGGCCGGCGGCCCGGGCCTCGCGCCGCCCGCCCTCCGGGCCGCCCGCGCCGCCCCCGACCCGCGCCGCGCGCCGCGGCCCCCTCCCCCGCTACCTGACAACGGGCCGCCGGCGGCCGCGGCAGCCGCAGCGGTGGCCCGGCCGTGCGCGCCGGTGCACGTCGCTCATTAGTAACCAGGCACATTCCTGCCTCCGGCGCTCCCGCGCGCCCCCTCCCCCCAGGACATTACGCAAAGCAGCCTCCCCTCATCTGCATAGATCCTCGGCCAGGGTATTCCCCGCATTTCCAACCCGCCCGACCCCCGCCCGCGACTCCCCCTTCCCCGCCCCCTCCGACCCTCACCCTCGGAAACCGGGAAGGGGCTGGGGGCGCGCGCCGGGGAGGGATGGAGTTCGGCGGCGGCTATTTCAGTATAAAGTGAAACAAGCTCCTACCGCTGAAGGAGGCAGGAAAAACACAGCACCGAGGCCACTTACCGAGCCGAGGAGGGACCTAGATTCCCGCCGCTCTGCTCTCCCAGTGGTCGGTCCGCCCTCCACGCACCCCGAAGCTGCACCCAGCGCCCCAGAGGCGAGACGTGGAGGAATATTGTTAACGAGCCAAGAGACCCTCCAAGTTGCTCCGGGCTCCGAGGAGCTTCAACGTCCAAGACACAACTTGGCAAATACTTGTGCCACAGTCACCGAAGATGTTTTTGCGGAGACCCTCCTCGGGCAGGGAGAGACAGCGCTCCGAGGCGCCCTGCTCTCCTCCTCTCCACCCCCTCACCTCCAGCCCGCCTCCCGCCGGCCGCCCGCCTCCGGGCCGCGAGCCCCTCGGGCGGCTGTCAGCTCCCGGCCGCCGCCGGGTGACAGGGGCGGGAGGAGGGCGCGACGCTGCGGCCCGAGCCCGAACGGGCGAGGGGGATCCTCGCAGCCGCGGCGGCCGCTCACCTGGAAAGTCACCGCTGAGAAGGCGGAGGAGGAGGAGGACGGAGAGGAGGAGGAAGAGGAGGGAGAGGAGGAGGGGGAGGAAACCCCCCTGGTGCCCTTGTTCTCGCTGCCGCGGCGGCCGCTCCTCCCCAAGGCTGAGCGTGTCTGGTGGGGGGTGTCTGGTAGCATTTCCTTAAGGACAGGGAGGGCGGGCGCAGAGGGAGGGAAAAGATCCCGACCGCCAGCCCAGGCTCTTCTTGCCTTTATTTATTTTTCTGACACAGTACGGAGATGGGCCCGGAGCTGGGGCCGCCGAGCTCGGGCGGGAGCCGCGAGGCCCTGGCCGCAGTTGTCGGCGTGCGGGAGCCGCAGCGGCCGCCTCCCTCCCGGGCTGTGGACGCACCGGGTTATTCCTGGCAGCGCCTCCCCGAACAGAAGTTACTAGGAGGAGTGCGCGGCGAGGGCGAGCGGGGGGAGAGGCGGGGGGAGGGAGGGAGGAAGAGGGAGAGACTCAGCCAGCGACGTCATCGGATCCCCCAGCGCGTCCCAGGGAGGGAGGCTGAACCAGAAAAACCAGTCTGGAGCCGGCGAGAGAGGGATGTGCGGCGCGCGGGGCGGCGGGGGAGGGAGCGGCCGGGAGGGCAGGGCGCGGCCCCGCCGCGGCCGCTCGGGGCGGGAAGGCCGCGGCCGCACACCCGCTCGCTCGGAGCCGGGAACTCCCCGGAGAGCCGGTCTCGACTTGTCATGCAGAAAACTTGGGCGTCTCTAGGAGCCTGGATGTGGAAACCTCCTTCGTCCCCAGCCCCTCCCTATCTTCCCCATTTTCCATAAAATCTTTCCCTGCCTTCCTGACAAACGGAATTACAGAATAATTAGTATTGTCCTTAGATTTTGTCCCAGTACCTCTGATCGCTTGGCTCTCCTGGCCACTGCCTCTACTCAAGATTACTGTTATTGGTCAAGAAAAACAAAATCAGACTGTAGCTCCCGGCCGCGTTTCTGGAGCTTTGCAAAGTGTTTCACTAGCACTTTCCGTGCCCCTGCGGAAGCACGAACTTTTCACGCGCTCCAACCGCGCCAGTTGCTTTCCCTGGAGTCACCCACCAGGGCGCCCCCGGCGTGCCCGGCTCGGGGAATGCGGCCAGCCCTCGCCGGGGGATTCAAATAGGTTTGGGCTGCGGCGCGGGAAGCAGCTGTCGGTTTCCTGGTGGGCCGCGCTGGGATCTTGGGGCGAGCTGCTACCCCCAGCCTGTGCGCTTCCTTCTCCACGGAAGGGATTGGAGTGAAATCACACCCAGCCCTGGGAGAGTGGGGCCGGGCTATGGGGAATCCCAAGCGAGTGGGGGCCGGGGCTCTGGGCTTCCTCTCCGGCCCGGGGACACTGGGGCTCCCTGGGGCCGTTACCCTGCTTGTGCGGACTCGCCAGCACCCTCCGTGGAGGTTGCCAGGGCGCCGTGGTGCCCGAGCGCCGCAAGTGGCTGCAGGGCCGAGCCAGCTCCGGGAGCGCCTCCTCCGGGTGGTCTCCCTGCTGAGCAGGGACCGCGCGCCGCCCCTCTCGGGCGACCAAGCCACCGCACCCCGCCGAGCCGGGCGGAGAAGCCGGGGTGCTGCGAGACCCAGCCGCCCTCCCCACCCCCCAGCCGCGCCGCCGCCCTGCCCGGGGCGGAGTAAACAAGAGACGCGCAAGATTTGACCTGGCTCGACCCGGCTTTCTGGCCGGGGTTCCCCCTGAGCAGGTGACTCCGTGGGAGGGGTGGAAATGAGTCTCTGGAATGAATTCCGGGCCAAAGACATTAACTGTGGTTCTGCTTTTAAGGCAGATATTTCACCAACAACTGCGGAATGTTTTGCGTCTGGAGTTTCACATTTCGCGGAAAGGGAACAAATGTCAAGATATAGAAAATACTCCCTCTCTTTTTATTAAAAATAAGTGCATTAAAAAGGAAGGGCAGCCCATTTAATGACTGCGAGAGTAGCGCTGCTGGTTTCGTTTTTGATTTGTTCTGTTTTTCAGTTCGACCTATAATCAGTGTATTTTTGAGATCCCATGCAATGGCGACAGTGCTGTGAGGGACAACTCTCCAAAATAAATCGGTGATCCATTTTTTTTTTACCGGTTTTTTTTTTAAAAGAAAAATCTGAACAATTCGGAATAAGTTTCACTATGTCCTTCTTATAGGTCGATCTCATTTAAATTCAGGCCTCCGTTCACTTAAGCAGCTTCTGCTTTCATTGTATAAGTTCTTTAACATTGAACTTTTCTTGACTGAACTTGAAACCCTTAATAAAAATACTCCCACAATCATCATTTTCTTTTAAATGTATGCGGTTGCATTTTTAAATGTCCATTTACAACCCAAAATGTGATTTTCAAAATGTTTTTTCACTCTCAAATCCACCTGCTACATGCTCCAAGAGCCCATTTTATTTAATTGCTTAATAGAGAAGATTAAGCAGTTTCTTTAAGAATCCAATTTCCCTTCAGCACACACAACAGCAGCTGCCCAAGCTCCCAGCAACTAAGCAAGAAAAGTAGCAGGCAGCGTTCGGCTTCACTAGAATGAATGTCAGTTGAAACCTTAAATACCGCTTTAAAAGACTAAATTAAGTAATATAATGTGAATATTAAGATAGGTAATTGGGCAGACAATTCTTCAAAAAGCAAAGTAAATATATATCAATATATATCAATTTTGATGACCTGATCCCACCATCAAAAAAGATCCCTGGTCAAACTTTGACAAATTTTAAATAATTACTCATTTCAAAATCCTCACAATCTAAAGAAGATAGCCTGGATTGAGTTGAAGTAAAGGAAAAATATTAATATTTGTGAATATGTGTTAACTAGGTGGCATACCCTCTGCTGGGAAGAATCCCTACCTTTAAGTAAACAGTAAATTTAAGTAAATAGTAAATTCCTCTCCCTTGCCTCTAATGGTGCAAGGAGTTGCTTGGAGTTGCTAGGGAGTCACTGCAGCTCTGAAGCAAATCAATACCACCCATTCCAGAGCCTGACCTACAAGGGACTCATAGAATGCACTGGCACTGTCTGTTGTGGCTGTCTCTTCTGTGGTCAGCTCCACTGGCCTACTGTCTTGGGACTTCTTTCCAAAAGGATGCATGGCCTTTCCTCTCCAAGTGAATCTCCCTTATAACTCATATTTTATGTCCGTATCCCAAACATGCCATCCATATTTAGCGAATGTCCAGTTGCTTACATGCATGGGCAATAGAATAACAGGGAAGCTCTTCCCAGAAAACTTCCAAAGAAAACCTGGCATTGGTAGGATACTGCGCGTGCAGCCCAAAGCAGCTCTATGGGAAGTGAGGCTGGGTAGGGCACAGCTGACCCATCCTGGTACCCATATAGAGCATCAGCAAAGAAGCAGGAACTTTCTTTTCATCACATGCCCTTCTAATCACTTCTCAGTGTCAAAGGAAAGGAACTAATCTGGCTTATGAAGCATTAAGAAAGTAAAATAATTAATGGCTACATGGCAGTATGGCATTTTTCAGAGTGTTGTCAGAAAATCGTTTTGAACTGAAATCACTTTCATTCAGAAAATATTTATTGAATGCTGGCTATGTGCTAAAGATACTTAAGATGCATCAGTGAGCAAATCAAAGATCCCTGCTTTCATGGAATTGGCATTCCAATGAGAGGGGAGAGACGGAGGAGAAACAGGAAAGGCAATAAACGTAAGAAATAAACTGTGTAAGACTTTGAAAGGCAAAAAGAATTTTGAAAAAAAAATAAAATAGGGTAAAGGATATAGGCGGGGTGGAGGCACTCTTGTGCTGTATTAAGTAGGGAGATCAGAGTAGGACTTGTTGAGGAGGGAGATTTCTGCCAAGGCTGGAAGGAAATGTTTTAGTCACGGAGATTATCTGGAGGACAGAGCTTTTCAGGTAGAGGGAACAGCTCCAAGACCTGGAATATTTGTAGGCCTCAAGGGGAGCAGTGTGACTAGAATAGAATAAGATAGTCAGTGAACAGAACAGCCTCCCAGGCCACCGTAAAGACTCCTCTAATTCTGAAAAGCTTGGTTAAAGGCAGGTTTTTGGTCTTTACCACTCAGTCCCACTGAATCTGAATCTTTGTGGGCCCAGGGCTCTGCATTTTTAACAGATAATGCAGTTGATACTTAAACATGTTATAAAGCTCAAGACCCACCACTACAGAGCATAGAGCCAGATATACCTAGGCAGGAAAACTGGGTACCAGGAGACATTGTACATAATGCTTCTAGAACCAGGCAGCTCCATGTTACTAATCAAGACTCTTTCCATTAAACCCTCAACTCGAGCAAGCTTAAAGAAAAAAGGGATTTCACTAACTCACATAACTAGAAGTCAAGGACTACCTTTCAACTCAGCAAGATCCTTGGGCTCAAATCCTATTGTCAAGTTAGGCCTTCTCCATCTTCCAGCTCTTCTCTCTGCTGCCCTTTGCCCTTCAGACATTCTGCAGGTTGGTAGTAGAACTCCCAAATTATTGTCTTCCTAGTTTAGTGACCCAAGCAGGAAAAAACTTTTTTCCCCGATGGCTCAGGCAGCCTTAGTTGTGTCCTTGCTTCTGAACCACTGGCTGGGCTCCGGTGGCTGAGTGATCTGATTGGTCATGCCTAGACCTGGAGGGGGGCAGTCCTCATAGAAAAAGCTTTGTCCAAAAGAAAGGAGTTGTGCAGACTGCGGGGGTTAGGGGGGTCCACTACATCCCTGCTTCTTTTGGTCCTTGGTTTCTCTATTTTTAAAAAGTAGGGAGTTGATCAAGATGATGTGTCTGATTCTTTATGGCTATAAATTCTATATAAATTGCTGCAATAAACGCCCCCTTAAAATTGTTCAAAATGAATTGACTGGCATACCATTTTCTCAGATAAATTTATAGTACTATAAATAAGACACTAAAGGGGTTACCTGCTATGGGATTCTGACGAATAAATAGAATATAGCCTTAGGTCTTAGTAAAGAGTAATGACTTAGAACTGCCTTTCTGATGGATCTCCTGCTTCCTACTCATCTGCTTTAATTGGTATAAAGAGAAAAATTAAGCAGCATTATGATTCGTGTGGTATTAAGAATACTTAGGTCTCCAAAAATTAGTTAAAGAAAAGAATTTGGAGGGAAAATCTACCTGTCTGTTGAACTGTTAATGGGATACCAGTCCAAACATTTGAGTGTAGACCAGTCTCTTTACGCCACTATCATTGTCCTTTAGCTGGGGCAGTGGAAGGAGACGGTGGTGATGAAGGACCAATCAGCCAGAGCCATACTGTGACTCAAGGTGACATCTGTTAGGACTGAAGGATAAAGTGCTTATTCTCATGGCTTTTACAAGGCGGACAGAGCATGTAGACGTCCAACTCACCAAATGTCAGCCTATACTCCACAGTTTATCTAAATATATTCCAAAGACCACCTGTAGCAGCATCTCTTGAAATGCTTAATTAAAAGTCTGGGATGCCCCCTAAACTTATATTAATAAAATCAGAATCCTCAAGATTAGAGGCCTGGGAAACTCCATGTGAATAAGATCCTCAGATGACTTCTCTTCTCATTAAAGTTGAAAAGTGTCGCTTTGCACTTTGCCCCTAAGCTTGAATTGAGCCTGGATGGCCGAGAATCCCCTTCTCCTCTCCTCGTCACATTCTTCAGGTTTCCCATGATCCTTTATGACAAGGTAGTCCCTTTTCTCTTTCAAAGGTATTCTTGTGGCACGTACTTTAACTAGATTTCATCTGTGCAAAAATATGCTAGGAAAGAAAAGGTCCCAGTGAATATCCATGCCTGGGGATGGGACAGGTGGAGGGGGGCGGGGGCATGCTGGAGGGCGAGGGAGAGCTAAGCTTGCGGGTGGACAGGATGCAAACACACTTGGATGGTTTTCTGGTTTAGCTTAGGACAAACCCAGTGCACACAGTTTATGGAAGGATACTGCATATTTCAGCAGTCCAAGCTGCCAGTGAAATGCTTCTCACATTCTAGAGAGCACTCGAGGGACGCCCACACCAGGTCTTTATTCTGAGGAGGAAGTTCAATGATATCACACTGATAACCTTCTGAAAGATGAACAAAAAAATTAGAATATGATACAACCAGTAGGAATAAGATTCTGTTTGGGGTTTACTAATGCTTAAAGTGCCACCTTAGTTACAGAGAAATGTGGGTTTACGAATACAACATTAACAATTGAAGAGTATCTGTCGGGCTGCATGGATGGAGCCTGTAGTCCCAGCTACTCCAGAGGCTGAGGCAGGAGGATCACTTGGGCCCAGAAGTTTGAGGCTACAGTGAGCTATGACCACACCACCACACTCCAGCTTAACCATCTCAAAAACAAACAAACAAAAAACAATTTAAGAGTATCACGTTAACCACATCCCCCCATCCCACTCTCTTCCATCACTCTCCCCCGACTCTAAAATTGGTTATAGCTGAAATTCCTCTGCTTAACAGTCACTACTTGGGGTTAAGGCTTTGCATCTTTAGAAATCTTCCCGTATAAGCTAACTGCAAGTGGTGAGCTTTTACTATCCCAAGCTCTTAATCAGTTATTAACTTCTTAGGAAAGATTAATTTATTAGATTGCCTTTCCAGAGCTTAGTATCCAGACTGATTTATCTTGACAAAGCGCAGGGTGGGGATAAAATAGGGAAGTCTGAAGCGGGGTGAGACAGAGAGGTGCAAAGCTCGGACTGGACTCACATGGTGCACTAGGGGACTAGGAAGAGGACACAAATTGAAGGGAAAAAAGGTGTGGAAAGATGAAGTGAGAGAGGTAAATACAAAAGCAACATCTTTGGCCGCAGAGGATGCTTTCTGCTCAGGGCAGTCAGGACGGTCCAGGCAGGAGCAAGCTGGGTGGCTCTGTCGGTCCAGGGGACAGTCCCCAGTCCTGACCCTGAGCTAGCAGGAGACCTGGGTACTCGCTCTGGGCCTCCACTTCCTCATCCAAACAATAAGGTGGTTCCCTTCTAACCTTAAGATTCTGAAACTGGAACTCCTGACAATCTAGCAGGGACAGAAAGAGGGAACAGGAAGAGAGGAAAACATGAAGGAGAAAAACAGGGGAGAGAGCTTATCACGGTCCTTCAAATCCCTCCTAAGCTCTTATAGCGATTTCTTAGGGCAAAACGTCAATTTTCAATTTTCGATGTTAAAGAAATGGGTGTATGTGGGAGAGTGGATTGTCATGGGTAAGACTCAGAGGAGAGAATTTAATTTAAACATACACCACATACATTTAATTACTATATGCTCAGAAACGAGAAGTGTTTCTCATTAGCAGCCTTAAAACATTTTAGGAAAAAAAGTGCATTTTTCTTGATTTAACCAATGAAGTTCTTAAACTTTAGGTCCTTAACTTTTAGGATTTCTGAGAACAATGACTTGATCCACTCCCAATCTATCTCCTGGCCTGATGTCTGGTAGATTTGACCCTCCTTTATATATCTTTAAACCATGAGTTAAGAGGAGAAAAAAAAAAAAACAAAAAAAACAAAGTTAAATAGTTGTCACTAAGCTTAGGCAGTGATTCAGGTCCTTAGCTAGAAATTTTATGTAAAATAAGGTAGCAAGTTAAAAGCATTACATCAAAGAGAGGATGTGCCAGTAGAGGATATTATCTCAGACCCAGAGGAGAATGCTCTCAGCAAGGAAGAAGATAACAAAATAATTCAGATGCAAAGCAAGGTGGGTTCACTGAGCTGTTACTGGAATAAAAACAGAGTAACTACTGAAACAGTCCCCTGCAACCACCAATGTACATGATGAACCCGAAGGATGGAGAGACGAGTGTGCCATAGCAGTACACTTTGTGTAAGAGAAGGAGGAAATCCATGATCTGTTTAGAAAGGTTTCCACAAGAGATAATTAAAATCATTTTTAACAATATTGTTTACTCAAGAGGCTTAAGATTCAATTATTTGAAAAATCTACTTGTATAGATGAGACCGCTCTCAGTGATTTTCATAGAGTGTAAAAGTATTAGAGAGTTAATTATTTGTTCTGTACCTCTTTTAAAAAGATTTGTAATAAAGGAACTGTATAGTCAGTATGCCATTTCCATGGACATTCTTGCATCTATAGATGAATATGTCAAAACTTTCTGCTCCAGCAAACTGATATGCCCCATGTCCACCTAGTGTCTTCTGATTTTATCTACAATTGTTTTATAATCATTTCTCCTGGGAATGGGAAATCCTCGGCTAGCAGACACTGTGCCAACAATGTATGGTTTTGAAAAAATACTCTGAGTTTAAAGTTAGTATTGTACTCCTGCCTTCTTAGCTTTCCCTGGGCTCTGTGTATAAGCCAGGGCGCTGCCCCTGGAATATATGAGCTTCCCTTAGCTAAATGAACTCTTAAATAACGACACTGGTGGGGTCATCGTTAAAACAGACCTATGTTAAAAGAATAATATTTAGTCTTGGGGAGGCAACCTATTCTTTTGATGATATTATATCTGTCCTTCAAGCCAATGATTATTTTCCAAAAATCAAAGATTTTTTTGCCAGACATTTGGGGATGCCTGACCCTTGCACCAGTGATACCAAAGCTCACCAAATGTCGTGAGTGTAGATCAGCCCTTGACGGACTGAAAAAACAGTATTTTTTACAATTTAGGTACCCAAAGTAAACAAATCGTAAGTGTACAACTATGTTAACTTTTGCATGTATGTGAGCGTGTTTACATAACCATTACTCCGATGAAGATGGAGAATGTTTTTAATACTCCAGAAGGCTCCCTTGTGCCCCTTCCCAGTTAATACACCCCCGAGGTAATCAGTATTCTAACTTCTATCACCATAGATTGGTTTTTGAGTAAAGATATGTTTGTATGCATGCATGTGTGCATAGCATATATTTATTTTTAAAGTAATGTATCAAGTAACCATGCGCTAGACACCGTTTGGTGGCTAGAGATACCGGGGTGAACAAGGCAAATGAGTCCTCTAGGCTCTATGGGCCTCACATTCTGGTTGAGAAATTGACAGTAAACCAATTATCAAATAAGACAATTTCAAACCATGAAGAAATGGCAAAAAGAATAAAACAAGGTATTTGATAGGCAATAAATGGGTAGGATAGAGCAATACTGGATGGGGAGGGGAGCGGTATCGGCAGAGTTGACATTTTAGCTGAGAACTGACTGACGCAAAGCTGGGAAAGAAAGCCCCAGAAGAGAGAACTGAAAGTGCAAAAGGCCTAAGACAAGAAGCAGCTCTGTGCCAGGAGGAACTGAAAGGCCAGTGTGGCTGCACATGGGAGGTGAGGAGCAGAAGGAGAAAGTCTTCTAAGAGATGTTGTAAGAGAGGCAACCAGAGCCAGGAAACAGTGCCTTTATGGGCTAGGTGATTTCTGAAGAAGAGAATAGACACTGGGGATAGAAAATATATATCTAATATATTCTATTAATTAATTTAAAAAAAAAAAAGCTGTTCCCAGAAACAGCCTTCAGTAAATAAATAATAGCTGCTGGGTATGACTTGCAACTGGGTGGCAGGTCCACAGGGGAAGAATTCCAAATCAGAGGACTTTCTGAAAGCATAATTATACATATTGAATGTGACAAAAGGAAAATAGTTTTTAAGGTAGCAAATACTAAAGCGAATTTGGATAATGTAGATGCTATTCTTCACATTTTTCTATGGCTAATTAGAGAGAGCTTGGAAACACACAATGCTGCCCACAGCTCTGCCAACCCATTATGGGCTCTTCTACTTTCAGATAAATGAAGCCCTTGGTTACCACCCCCGGCTTGTCTTAGAACATCCATTGTATTAACGGAGTAGATGAGTAAAAATAATAGCCTTCTGAATATCTATAAAGGGTAGCTTTCTCTTATTAGTAGATACTTACAAGTTCAAATCACATCTCCATGTTAATGAAGCAACTCCCAAATTTACTTTGCTCTTGAAACTCTAGTTTTCAATTTTTCCCTTTTACCAGAAAATGTGATATTTGGCTGGGTGGCTTAGTTAGAGTGTTAATAGTTTCATGTGTATGTAACTAAAAGATAATTAGTAATTATGTAAAATCTTAGGGAGATACATACATACATATATATATATATATATATATATATATATATATATATCTTCTCTTTAGTAAATATCATGTATGCATTTCTCATTTTAAAAAGCATTTCTGGCCGGGCGCGGTGGCTCACGCCTGTAATCCTAGCACTCTGGGAGGCCGAAGTGGGTGGATCGTTCAAGCTCAGGAGTTCGAAACCAGCCTGAGCAAGAGCAAGACTCCGTCTCTACTAAAATTAGAGAAACTAAAAATATATAGAAACTAAAAATATATAGAAAAAATATATAGACAACTAAAAATATATAGAAAAAAATTAGCCGGGCATGGTGGCGCATGCCTGTAGTCCCAGCTATTCGGGAGGCTGAGACAAAAGGATCACTTGAGCCCAGGGGTTTGAGGTTGCTGTGAGCTAGGCTGACGCCATGGCACTCTAACCAGGGCAACAGAATGAGACTCTGTCACAAAAAAAAAAAAAAAAAAAAAAATCATTTCTAATCATATGTATTGACCCAAATATATATAACTTAAAGATATGCTGAAAACAAATAGCCAATTGGCATCTTTAAAACTCACTCTTTATTAAATAAAACCATGATGTTATTTAAAAAAAAAATATGCACAATGGGAGATATTAAATGTCATGGCCAGAGTAAAATCTGAAGAAGAAAAAAATATCAAGACAACTGCATTTCAGTTAAAGTTTTTAACAAGAGATTAAGTCACTAGGTTTATTGCATTTATAAAAATATAATAGCAATGTGTGCAAAGTGCCCCTAAAAAACCTGAGTGAAAACAGAAATGAAGAAAATTTTCATGACTTCAAATACCAGGATACCTGAAAGCATAAAGATATTTGGTTGACTTTTTCCATTATCATCAAGATTTAATTTTATATAGTACAAAGGGAAAGTCTCCACCCTTCCGCTGTCACTCATTTTGGCTCATTTCTTAATTATTCCAGGATTCCATGAACTGCTTCCTCTGATACAAGATCTAACAAGCCTACAGACTAAAATGCAGCTGTTTATAACATTAGGTAGGAGGCCACCAGGTGTAGGGAAAAGGATTCAGGGACGTCATGATCTGCTGACACTCTCTGGACATCTAGTGATAGGCCAGGAATCAAATCCCAACACCGTCATTTCCCTGAGGGTGACTCTTCCTCTCTAAGAGTCCACATTCCTGCAAAATTGGGACAATAGTATTTGTTTCATAGAGTTATTGTGAGGGTTAATGGTATACAATAAGCCCTTATTATTATATTAATATATGCGGCTTGTTTATATGAATATTCGGGTCAGCCACTAACTTTTTATGTGACTCTGAGCAAGGCATTAACCTTTGGGCCTAAGTTTCCTCATCTATAAATTGAGAGTTGAACAAGATGAGCCCTATGTTTCCTTCCAACTCCAACATTCTATAATCCTTACTATTTGTTATCTCAGTTTTTCATCTTTATGATGGGCATAAAAGATCACTTACTTCATAGAATTTTTGAGAGGATAAAAAATTAATTAAGACCATAGAAAATCTTAGAAGCGTGCCTGCCGTGTAGGAAGTCCTTAAACATGGAGGCTTGTGATGATGACTCTAACGATGACTCCATTCGCAAATCGTGTGGCCGCAGTAAAACATTCAGTATTAGAATGAATGGTATCTCTTCTTTTCTGATTCCATGCCAGAGTTACCAACATTTTATCCTTTAAAAATTCTTCAAGACTAAACTCATTCACCGCTCAGTAAGAATTATGTAAAGACTTCCCAGTGTAGATACCCTTGTCTGCATATATTTTTTCTTTTGGTATCCCTATCTTAAGAAATTAATTGACTCATTTATGGCCATTCTCTCTTTTTGTGAGCCTGGATATGTGTTCACTTTCATCCTAAAGAAGTATAGCCCCTAAGTCCCACACATGTTGGCAAAACTCATTAAACTTACCTAGAGAGTTTCCTACAGTCTCCTGTTTCAAATTATTTTAAATAATAGTAACTCAAACATGCTAATGTTTAATTGGCACATAAAGAAAAGTTTTGACTTACTCGAACTGGGTTTGTGCAGGTCATTTCCCAGCTCTCCCCAAGCTTTTAACGAATGTGAAACGCCACACACAATTAAATAAACTAGCCAAGCCAACAGAACCGGTGAGTGCATTATAAATAGCAACCAAAATTATACTTCAGATGTTAACTGGTTTGTCCTGATTTAATAATGAATTACGTCATTTGACAAATGAGAAAGGATCTTCACCATTAGCTTTCTGATCCAAACTTCTAATAGTTGAAATGTATTATTACCATCTGGTGATAACTGTCTCATTTCAAGTAGTCAGGGCCTCTATGCCAAAAAAGCACTCTCCTAAGTTTCGTGATTGGCAGGCCCAGTGAGAAGCCTCAACCAAATAAACCACGGAGATACAGCTCCAGCTCTGTAGAATTTCCTTCTAGTTTGTGGCAGACGTATTTTCTTTTTGCAGTTTACACTGCAAAGAAAATGTCACAATCAAAGTTGTTTTTATTTCGGATCTTAATCCTGAAGGATGCAATACCTACACTTGTCAAGAATGTTTGGATCTTTTTAAAATTATTTCACACCTTTTACCAAATGGCAATAGTTTTAGCACCCTTTATCCTTAGGGAAAATAATTTGAGAGTGAAAGTGAGAGTGAAATAGAGGCCTAGAGTTTTAACTCAGAGAAACAACATGAATCTGGCAGTCCTTTATTGTTCCACATATTGTGCTAGGTTCTAGAAAAAGGCAAGATAAATCTTAATGCTTTCAAAAACGTTAGAATGTGGTAGGGAAGATAGAGTTAACATACACGCAACAACAGCCAAAAACGTAGACGAAGGTGAAAAAGCAAGTGCTAAATAGTGTGGCGTAGATTATAAATGAGATCAGTTTTCTTGGTAGGTGTTATGGACTGAATGTTTGTGTTTCCCAGAATTCATATGCTGAAATCTAATCCCTAATGTGATGGTGATGGAATTTGGGGGTGGTACCTTCAGGAGGTAATTAGGCATGAGAGTGGAGCCCTCATGAATGAAAATAATGCCCTTATAGATTAAACAAAAAGGGCAGAGAGCTAGCTGGCTCTCTATCCACCATGTGAGGACACAACAGGAAATCAGCAGGTAGTCTGTAACCCAAAAGAGGGCCCTCACTAGAAACCGACCATGCTGGCACCTTGATCTTGACTTCCAGCCTCCAGAACTGTGAGAAATAAGTTTTCTTTGTTGGTAAAGTACCCAGTCTATGGTATTTTGTTACAGTAGCCTAGACTAAGACAATAGGCAAGAAAAAAAATTTAGATGCATGAACTTTAGGAAAACAATTAGAAATGAAATGCAAATAACAAGCTAGAGAATGACTCTAGAGGGCCAACTTGGATTATGGTCATCTTATCTCTGTGTATCTCCATTCCCAGACGTCTACCAGACACCCAGCACTTTATCTGTGTCTTGGTAGATTTGAATAGTTTAGAAATTCCGAGCCTGGGCAAAACAAAGGATACCAATAATAGTGGCTGCATCATTACTAGGTGCATCCACAAGACAGCTAAGATTAAGTCCATGTTTGTCAATGGGGAGGCTGAGAATGGGAAAAGTGAAATAACCTGCATGGATCACCCAGCCAGCAAGTGAGAGAACAGGGAATCAAGTCCAGGTCTAAGAACTCTAAAACTACTGACCAGAGTTCTCACAACTTCTCTTAACAACCAATTCCCGCTTTGGTCAATTCTACAAAGGTGACCATATACTTGACAGTGAAAGGGGAAGGTATAACTAAATATGTTTGGTCAATTGGCGTGAAGTCCAGGGCCAACTAGGATTATGGTCATCTTCTATGTATCTCCAATCCCAGACATCTACCAGACACCCAGCACTTTATTTGGGAAGCTTAGGGCCAGTTACTTGGAGTAAATTGATTAAAGTCTCAAAATTCCAGAAAGTTCTTCTATTTTAAAAGACCCTCAAAAAAAACAGGTACGATTAAAGGAATCACTAACAGTGAAACTTCGGGTAGACAGGTCCCTGATAGTAAGAACTATTTCAAAACAACATTATTTTCCTGGTGCCTGTCAAATCACACTTCTCATACGAGCTGCGGCCAGCCGGGTATTTAAGGATAATTGGTCAGCTACACAGATAGATTCAGAAGCAAACACTCTAAATTAATAAAGCAGAAATGAAGATTCTGCCCAAGATGTTCAGCACTACTTGGACCTCTATTAGAATTTCATATCCAGTTTAGAACTTGACAACTTAAAAAAATATAGAGAAAATTTGGTGAGCATTCAGAAGAGACCAAAAGACTAAAGCAAAATTATAAATGTGTTTAAATGTTTAAAGCTACCAAAATGTAATGTGTTTCATTAAAATGATATATGTCCTTGACTCATACAAGTTCACAAATGTCTAACGGACATAGATATAGGAACAGAATATCAAGTACCTGTGTACTATTTGTATAAAATCTAAGTTAAAATGCATTTCCATAGCAAATATGTGTGACATGTAAAATAATATTCTCTATGTATTGTTTCACTTTTGGTCATTGTAAATTTTATTTTTATCTGTAAAAAAAAAAGATGTCTACAAACAAAATTAATGGAAAAAAGCAAAAAAAGAATACTAAAAGAGGAAACGAGGACAAGGAAAAACACCAACACATAGAGACATGTAAAAACACTCAAGCCAGGCTCAGAGAACCAGCATCCCTGACAGCAAGTGTTGTTAAATATCAGAATGGGTTGCTAAGGATGGTTAGGGAATCTCCCTTTCCCAGAAGTCTTTAAAAATAGGATCACATCTGTTCGAATGGGATAATGGTGGTACTGCCTAACAGGGCAGCTTCTTAAGCAAACCTGTACTCTGGTAATTCTACCATTTCTATTTCTGAGTGTAAAAAGTACCAAATAACTTCAGTTCACCTAGCAAACTGGGACTTACAACGACTTGTAATATGAATTGTATTATAAAACTATTTGCATCGCTATTTGTGATGCAAAGGTAGATAATTGAGTTATTCAGGACATACTTGAATTTGCAGCAAAGGCTCAAAGCTTATTTACCAATTTGTAATATTTCCCCCAAATATTATAAAATCAGAAAGGCACAGAGTTTATGTCCTTACAAGAAAGTTATAGATAAGGCAAAAGCAATGCACAGAATCCTATATTCGATGTTTAATTTTAACTGAGTAGTGCCTGTATCCAGGGGGGTAGACGTTACAGGAAGGCAGGATTGGATAAACCTTATTAAAAATTGGAGTCTGCCAGACCAATATCTTAAGAGGTAAAAAGATATTTGCTCCCTAGAGAGAATTTAGACTGTGATCCAGATGTATCTGTTCTGCTCCCACCATTGTCAAAATGTTGCTTCCCATTGTTCTATCATACTATTTGCGCCCTCTCTATTTGATTGCACATGTATTTGTTGAGCTCCTACTTTTTGTCAGGCGTGGAGAGAAAAAGCCCACATCCCCTGCCCTTGAAGAACATATAATCTAAAAAAAGGCAAGGGTTGGTCCAGGTGTGGTGGGGTTTTATAATAATGTAATTTTGGAGATACATTTTAAGAAAAAGAATACAAAATTACAAATACAAAATTAAGATGAGAAGTGAAGAGTGACCACACAGAGAAAAGTAATCACAGCAAATTACAAGTTTTAAGATTCTCATAAATACCAGAAATATCACAAAATCTAGGCGAAAACTATATGTTTTATTAATATTAATTAACTGATGCACATCTATAATTCTATTTGTCTTACATTTTGGTTGCATATTGTTGACCACATGATAAGAATTTTGTTATATTATTTCCTGTAGGGAGAAAAGAATGATAATTCAGTCATTCTTCTGGTATGATTGATTGAAACTTGTTTTCTTTCTGCTCCACAACTCATTCAATATTGTAAGTACATTTTCAGAACTTTTGTCAAATACAGTAAAGCTTCAATCAATTCTTTCATATGTGAACTGCAAGAGCTGCAACATTTCAGGGCATTGCAAATTTTCTTGTGTGTGAATAATTTTAAATACTCTTTCAATTGATAATACTCATTTACCAGCTCGTCATTGATGTCCTTGTTGTAATAGTGTATTGTGAATTTGATTTTATCTCTGTCAGTGTTGGTATTGTGTATCAAATTTGAAAGAAATTTAAATATTTTTCCAATGAGTTCATGTGATTATTACTCTTCATTAATTGGATTATCAAAGAATAAAAACCCTATTCAGTACTTATCTCTTCCTCTAAATGAATTACTGTTGTTCTTTGTAGTGTCTAAAAATATTTCTGTTATAATTTCCTTCTTAATGTCAGAATAATTTCGATTGATTTTATCACTCAATTTTCATTCATATTCCATCAGTTCTCATCTGGATTTCCTCTCCATTCTTTAATAAATTAATTCATAGATGACAAAAGAGTTTCTTTTCATATATATGTCCAAATCAGGAGTCATTGATTTCTCAAGGTTTTTTTTTAGATGTTCTAAAACATCTATCCACATTGCAGTTAAAATTAAGTATTTATGCCTTATTAAATTTTTGAATAAATCTTTTCACATCTCATTTGTGTTTCTCTTTCACGCCTTCAAAAAAATATATTCTAGAGTCATTAAATTGCACTGTGCAATGTTTCAAGACTTGAACAGCTTTAGTGTGGGCAAACCAAGTCATGTTGTTACCTTTAGATGCTTGAAAGAAATACTCTTGTCGGCATTTTTTAAAAATTGAGGTATAATTACCATTCAATAAAATGCACATATCATAGTGTTCAGCTCAATGAGTTTTACACAAACCTATATAACAATCACCTGAAACAATATAGAGAACATTTCCACCTTCCGGAAAGTTCTTGTCCCTTTCCCATCCATACTTCCTTCCTCAGCCACCTCCACACTCAGAGCAACCATTTTCTGATTTTTATCACCCTGCATTTTATCTGTTGTTGGACTTCACATAAATGAAGTCACATAATATGTAATCTTTTGTGTCTTATTTTTCTTGGCATGATTTTGAGGATCAATCATGTTTTGTGTGTATCAGTGGTTTGTTCTATTTTATGACTGTTATTTCATTCTATAAGAATACCATAATTTTTTATTCATTGTTCTATTGATGGACATTTTGGTTTTTTCCAGTTGGAGCTATTATGAACAGGGCTTCTTTGAACATTCTTGGTATAGACATATGTTTTCATTTCTCTTAGATAAATACCTGAGAATACAATTGCTCAGTCAGAGGGTAGATGCATGTTTTACTTTGTGAGAAATATGGCATATGTATTTCAAATATTCCATCCACAAGGAAAACACAAACAAAACATGTAATTGTTGCACAATACTGAAGTGGCCTGTGAATTAAGGTTCTGTAAAGGCAACTCCTCCTCCACCTGTACTCTTTCTCACCCAGTATCATTCTCTGACCCAGCCAAGGAGAACAACTTGCTATTTTCTGAGTATGTGCCTCAGTCTCTCCTCTGTGAGTCTTCCTACAAGGTACTTCCTCTGGGTGGCAGTCCTTCTCTTATCTTTTACCCGCCCTATCCATTCTTGCACAGTCAACTTTGTCATTTTCATCTCTGGGAGGCCTTTCATATCACCCTCCCCCAAACTCCCATCACCCCTGTCAAGGCTGAATTAAGTGCCCCTCCTCTGTGCTCCTGTAGAAACTCATATTCATCCTTATAATTGGTCATTTGTCTATCTCCACCACTGGACTAGAAGCTCCTCAAGGGTGGAGTCCTGATCACCGTTAGAATCTAATGCCTAGCAAAGTTCTTGACAAGAATAGGTGCATAACAAATGTCAGCTGAATCCATGAATAAATACTTGAGCAGATTTGATATTGTTGTTGGGGTTAAGGCAGTTTATTTATACTTTGTGGTATTCAGGCAGAAATAAGGCTGTTAGTAATACAGATCTGGAGTTCAGGTATTGGGCTTATGGGCAGGAGGTGGGCTACAGGTATAGATACAGGAGATCCCCTCACTCTCAACCACATTGTATATAGGGAAGTGTTGAAAGTTTGGGATTTGATGCAAACACCTGGAGAAATCGCCATTTTTTAAAGAAATTGAGAGAGAAGGAGCAGGGGCCACGTTGCAGTAGATTGTGGTGGAAGTGGGAGGAGAAAGCTGAAAGGCAAACTGTTAATTCAAGAAGTTTGGTGCTGAGATTCCAAGTAGAGCAATTAAGATAATACCCCACCAGATGGGTGAGGCTGAATAATGTTATGTTTCTTTCACTTTTATTTTCATTAGTTCAAGAAAGAAAAGACAACTGAGACCATTTTCAAATTGAGGGACCAGACTCATTGGAGAGAGGCTCTTATGTGACCGATATAAGAAGATGATGTGTGTCGGGGGCAATGGCAAAAGAAAAGCTGGAGAGGGAAGCGAGGACCAGATCATAAGGGCCTTGGAAATTATACTATCCTAAGAACACCAGGGAGACACGGAAAGATTTAAGTGTGAAAGCAAATATGATCAGACTTGCATTTTAGAAAGTTTAATCTAGCTGAGAAGCACATTTCAGGTAAGGGACAGGACTGGGATAAGGAGAACAAGTAATGAGTCTATTTCGGTAATCTAGGTATGAGGTGAAGGTGGTTTGGACTAGAATGAGGATGATGAGAGTAAGGTCTAGAGGACGTAGTTAAAGAGAAATCAGAATTAAGGTATAATTTCTAGGTTTTTGTCCTGTGAAGTTGGGTAGATGGCGTTGTCATTCAATGGGATAGAGAAGTGAAGTGGAAGTTTGGGGACTGTGTAAAAAAAGATACCGGATTTAATTTGGCTATGCTATGCTTGAGGACCCGTAGGCACATAGTAAAATTTTGGCACAAACTTGGCACATGGTAATTATACAATATAACAAAAAATGAGTAAACGAAGGAGTCAAACTTGTTAATTATTTTTTCAACTATTTTTTTCCTGAGGTTGAAAAGCTCAAGGGAGCTTTCTCTAAGGTCTGAGGGAGCTCGAATCAATTGCTACTCTCGTCCATTTCATGTATTTCTATGTACATTTGTCAAGACATGAAGCAATGCTGTTATTGGTGAATATTTACTTTGATCTAGGCTTTCTCATTGCATTATATTAGGCAGGCATAATAACTCCAAAATCAGAGACCTAGTACAATAAAAGTTTACTTACTTTTGCAACATTTGCAAGTGAATCTGGTGGCTCCTTTTGACAGATTTCCTGCTACCACAGAGATTCAGGCTCCTACAGTCTTGTAAATCTGCCATCTTAGAGATGTGATTTATGAGGGTGTCACATTGGATGAGAGGACTGAAGAATTGCCCAAGAATTTAAGGGCCAGATCTAGAGGTAGCTTACATTGCCACTGTCCATTATCCTCTGACCAGACAGAGTCGCATGGTCTCAACCCAATGAAAGGGGCTGGTAAACCCAGACCTTACGTATGCCCAGGAAGAGCAATTGGGATTGGTGACCAACTAGCCAGTATCTACAACACTTGACAATCACAGACCTAGTTTTTCAGGTAACAAATAACAAATATGCAATAAAAATAGTCAAAATTTGTGCTTCTGTGTGGACTTGTTCAAAGAATGAACATTTATTGTACAATTGCTAAATAAGATCATACCATTCTCTTCTACTCATTTAAGGCACTTTATTAATGGGAATGCAAAGGTTTGCTTAATTCTTTTAGAGGAATTCAAACTTTTGGCTGAAGATAAGAAATACTTAGTGGTTTTATTCTCCTGCAATCAGCACCATGAGAATTTTCCACCATAGCTACAGAGAGAAGTTGGCAAAGTGGCATGGTGATCTCTATGAGATGCATAACTCAGATATCTCAAGTTACAAAATTACTGATGTCATTATTTTAAAAATAAACAGTCTTTTCAGAGATATTCTAATTAAATAACATCTGGCATAATAAATAAGAATCTTTTATATTCACGTAATACCTTACATACATGCACATATATTGTCTTATTTGATTATCATCAATATATATGTATATATAAAATATATAATAACATATTATACCTTAATATATTCTCTTTATTTGTCATAATGGCACTCTGATTTTCTATGTGGATCCACTATTTCTCACCTACTCTCAAACTCCCACTGTTTGGGTGGAGCTGACTTCACTTCCAACTTATGTGTTAGGTGTATGCCCTAGACCTGACCAATCAAACCTCACATCTGCCTGATTACAAGGAGTGATTCAGAGATAAACAACATGGAAGTCATGCTAATCAGTCATTGCCAATCAATTATTGGACTGCTGTTATAACAGTTGAGAGATAGACCTTCTCTTTCTGAAGCTAGTTGGATACAAGCCTGTTGTTGGTGGCCATCTTGCCCCCTGAGAAGAGCCTGCCAGAAAGTTGGGTCTAACAGAGGAGAGTAGGGCCAAGCCAGAGAGTGACTGAGTCCTAATGACGTTGTTTGAACCAGGATCCAACCACAGTGATGCCAGGTTACTCCTGGACTTTTCATCTACAGGAGTCAGTACATTCTTTTTCTTTCGCTTTGCCATTTTGAGTTGGGTATCTTTCCTTTACAGCTGAAAGAGTCCTATGCTTTTAGTTGAACTGTTTCTATTTTCCATATTTTACAGGAAAATAAAATGAGGTTTAGAGAGCTCAAGCAACTTACTATATATATATATATATATATATATATATATATATGTATATCTTGGTTCACATGTAGTTGGGCAAAACAGAAAGGAAAATTGTCTTAAAGTGCAGTGTTTTGACTATGTTTCACTCAATTAAGATTACTTTTAAGTTTTAAAGCATTTTTTCTTTTTTATCAAGACAAGAATAGTTTTGTCAGGATAGAATAATTACTACACTATATGTAGAAAGTTCGGCTTTTCCAATACATATTGGCAGCTGTTATGTAGCATTTTATTATTATGAATATGAATGGCTGAGTCATTCTCAAGAAATAAATAGTAAATTTAAGTACTTTATGAGCCATATGATGGATGCTTCAGCTACTGTTTTGTACTTGAAATTTTTTTTTCCCTACAGCTCAGCTCCAGGTCGGATCGAAACTCAACAGAGAGATTTTGAAATACTCAAATGTATGCTACTTACGAAATCTAGTGGTTTTATAAAAAAGCATGTATGCACTGTATACTTCAAAATAACTAAATAACAGTATTCTTAATGGGAAAAAAATCCCATTTTTTCCTGGAACTGTGAATGGAAAACTCAACTGCATACCATTCCAATTCAAAGATCTGTAATCTTAGACCATTGAAGAGTTCCCCTTTCCAAGGAATGTTTCTCTGTGTGGTTTCTAAACCTCCTGATCTTTGCAAAAATTTAGCATACCCTGGGAAGAGTAAAAGAAGTAACAACGTAGAAATGTCATAGGTCTTCTCAAGTTTTCATGTCTGACACATGGTTCTTTCATGTTTACCTATCATATTTACTCAAAATCCTTACTTCAACTGATTTTACTTCATCTTGAGAACAAAACAGAGAGCTGTAAGGGAGGGATGAAAATTTTCTCTTTTAAAACAAACATGAAGATGAATTTAGACTTAGACTCAGCCACAGGTACTACAAAGACATGTGAACAGCCAAGTCATTAAGAATCTGATGTTCTACTTTATTCTTTTAAAAGTCAGTGGTTATAATTTTAATGAAACTCTTTGGTGTTCACCTCCATAAGATTATCTACAAATTGCCTGCCTCTTTCTGATGCCCTGTTCACAACAGCTCAGGTGAATAAATAGCCTGAACAGAGCCACAAACAGGGTTTAGAAGGACGCGGGTCTTACCTCTACGCAGTGATGAGAATGATCCTGAAGCACAGCAGAAGGACTTTCCATGCTGGTGTCCAGATTTTTGGCCTGGATCTTAGCACTGTACTAATGATGAGGTTAGAAAACCAAGTCATTCACCTTTCTGAGCCTCAGTCTCTTTAGCTGTAAAATAGAAACACTAAGGCCTCCCTCATGGGGATGTGTGAGGATTGAAAGGTTAAATGTTTCTTTAATCTTTATTTATTGTTCCGTTTTTTTAAAAAAATAAAGCATTGTAAATCTTTGTGAATATAAGATATTGACAATAATTGAGCATGAGTTTTTAAACCCCTCTCTTTCTATACAAATTGTGGAAAATACAGTCAAAATCCAAGAACTAATACAACTTCAGTCACAAAAAAAATTACCCATGACAAATTAAAATCAAGTTGTCATCAAGTAAGAGTCATTGTACAATTAAATTGTACAATTACTGACTATAATTATATACACACACATACATGCACACACACACACACACATACAAAGTTTTAATGTAAGGTTAGCCAAATGGAGAAATTAGATTTGAGAAAATTCCCTCTCCAGTAGCTGAAGACATTAGAAGTGATTTCCATGGCAGTAGTCTGATGATTCATCTCCCTACTACCACGATTTCTTGATTAATTTAAGACATTATGATTAGATCCTTCCTCATTTTCTTGGTTTTCATCTCAGCCCAGCATCTTTGGGTGGGATCACTCCCCCCTCCCCAACCCTCAGCATGCTCCACCCCAGCCCTAGAAGCTTCCAGCCAAAATGCCACCGGGAAAAGCCCTTCGTCAGCCAACTGCAAGGAGAGTGGAGTGGCAATAGAATGGAAATAAAATTTGCCTTTGCTGCCACCATTTCCCCTCAGCTTCTTGGTTTTCACTATCCTTTTTCTCCTAACCCTTTCCTGATGCTGACAGAGGCCCCACTCTGCCCACAACTCCCCTCCCTAGGAGCCTGATGTCTTCCAGCTCAGCTGACTGCTACTTTCTGCCTCCTCTGAAGGGACTCCTATTCCAGAATGATCACCACTTCTCTTCCCCAAGCTTCCCTTTCGGCCCAACTCACATTCTTTTAAACCTGCTAATCTCAGCTGGGTGTAAATAGAAAAGCCAACTAAGCAATCCTAAAGTGTGAATAACTGATTTTTCGTGTTCTAGCATTTTAAGCATGTTAATCCATAGTCACCTATAATTAGTGAAATCCCATGGAATTTAAAAGGGGACCTAGGCTACTGTGTGAGGATACCTATTGGCAACAGACTTCTCTTTTTTCCTTTAACTTTCAACTCATAAACGAAGCTTTCTCCCCTTTTGGTTAGGGCCAGTCTCTACATTTATTTCCTGAGAAGAATCATTGCTTGGGGATTAGCAGTCACTTCTGGCTGCCGCTGGGAACTTGACACCAAGAATGCAGCTTTATTCATGGAGGGTGCAAATGGCTTGAGGAATCCTACTAATTGACGTGAACCCATGAGGAAATGAGGTTTTTCATTCACGTGTGCATACACACACACACACACACACACACGCATGCACAAACCCACTAGGAAGCTGCACTTCTTCCTTCATGGACAAACACAATTTAAATTGCATTGGGTCCTTGTTTGTCCTTTTAGTCTTGGAAGATAAAAAGAATACAGGTGTGATGGAGGCCTGATTAAATCCTGAAGTGTCCATTGACAAGTGTGGAGCTAGCAACATCTACAGGTCAATTCCTTGGCCTTCGATTAACTGCTGTTCTCTGGAGGGCTCAGAGAGTTTTGGGAAGAATGAGTACGTTGTGTAAATTTTATTATTTTTATGTTTGCTGAATATGTGAAGTGATTCTAGGACAATATTCACAAATTGTTACAATGTATTTTTGTTAATTGTTTTATATAAACTTACATATAATTTGTTGGTAGAAATAAATTACATTTATGGTTTATTTGATATTTTTCATCTGTACCCTGTAAGCCCTGAGAACCAGGATGATCAAAGTGTTCTAGGCACATGGAAGCACACAGTCCCTCAATCTGAGCACAGAACCATAAAATGTACATTGTGTTCTAAGAGCTAAAAATAAGAGGGGTGTTACCAAACTGCTTATTTATGCAGCAGTTCTTGAAAGAATAGTCTCAGCTTTCTTCAACATGTGTAATCCACTTTCTGCCTCTACCATACGTAGAATGCGTAAAATAATTCAGGCTGATTACCAGTTAACTCCCAATTGTCATATTTTAAGGCCTTATTTTAGTACTTATATTATACAGTTGACACATTTTCTGATTGTCCCTTAAATGTTGGGGTTCTTCCTCAAAGTTCTCAAAATGGAGACCCAAAAACTGGATAGAGCCCACAGATGAATTCAGTTTGGACCAGACAGTACTTCAGGTAAATTTAAAACCCAGGATTTAAAATCAGAGCTGTTAACTTATTCAGCTGGATTTCCCAGGTTCTTTTGACAAATGGAAAGATCTGACAACGCTAGACCAATACTTATACATAACAATAATTCACTGGAACTAAACAGAGGTTGCTCTATAGAGATTGGACATCTGCTCTCCATTTGTCCTAGTCCCCACCACTCCCTATTGCCTACTCATTTTACTCATTTACATAAGTGAACATTTGTAACACGCTTCACATACTCACCCTGTGTAATCTTACTCTTACTTGTGATTTGATCTACCTCACTATAAAGTTCTAATCCAGAACAAGTTTTTAAAGATCATACAGTATCTCAGTTCCCCCTAGATCTACTATAGTATCCTTACTCTCAACATGTACAAAACCAAGCACATTATTTTCTCTCGGCCACCAAATTTGCTTCTCCTGTAGTTCCCTATAGAAATAAACAGTAATCTAGGTTTTGCTGTTAGAGTGTTTTATAGATGTGATTAACAACTACAATCGGTTGACTTTAAGGAAAGAGATTGTTTTTGGTAATCTGAATGGGCTTCACCCAATCAGTTGCAAAGCCATAAGAGCAAAACAGGCTTTCCTGAAGAAGAAATTTGGCCTCCAGACAGCACCATCAGCTCCTGCTTCAGAGTTTGCAGCCTGCTGGCCTACCCTCCATACCCCAGACTTGCCAGCACCCACAGTCCTACGGCTTCTGTTTCTGTGGAACATCCTGACTGACATCCCATCCATGTAGATCTCCGTGCTAAAAATCTAACAGAATACCTCTCAGCTCTTTCTCCGCCATGTGGCTTTCATCCAGTCATATCCCTTTCAAATTATTCTTCAAAGTACACATCAGATCTGATCTTGTAATTCCTTCATTCAGGTCTGGTCCCTATTGCCTAGGGATCAAAGGCCAAACTCCTAAGTAGGACACACATGGCTGCTCATTTTCTTCCTACTTGTCCAAACTCATTTCTGGCTGTACTACTCACTTCCCTTGCACCTACCAGCCAGATAGAAATTCTTTCGTAGATATATATGTCATATATAAAAGCATTATCATATTTTATCCTCTATACCTAAGCTGTTCCTACAACCTCAAATGTTCTTCCTTACAGAGCACCTGGCAAAAATCTACTCGATTTTCAAAACTTAAAATTGAAAGTCTATGAACCCTCTCCACTTTTCCTTTCCCAATAGAATTGATAAACTCTTCTTTTGTACTCCAGCCTCCCGCTACATACTTCACCCAAGCACGGCCACCATGTAGGAGTTTATTTCATTTGTTCATCCACGTGTCTGTCTGTCTTTGTTAAACTGTGAGGCCTAACTCATTACCTAATTTAGTAGATCCTTGTGGCAACAATTGCTAATCACGTATCAATGTCCATTCTCCCCATCTCGAATAGTAATAGAATTTCTAGCCAGGCACACAGCCAACTGGAACAAAGGCTACATTTTCAGCCTTGCTTACAACTGGATATAGTCACATGACTAGGTATGACCAATGGAATTTAAGTGAAAGTGTCTTGTGCCATTGTCCAAGCACCTTCCACCAGAGGCAGTTGACACATGCTCTTTACCTCTTCTTCCTCCTTTCTTGCAGTCTGCTGCTTAGAACAGGAACGTGATGACTGAAGATTCCTCTTGGTTCTTGAGGAAGAGATTACTCTTGGCGTAGTCAAGTAGAAAGCCATAGGGAGCCTGGTCCCTGAGGGCTTTGCAGAGCAAAGAAACTATACCAGCTCTGGACTCGTTACTGGGTCCGAGTCATAGATGGGCCGATTATCTCAGGAGTGAGCTGGCTGTGTTTGGGTTTTAAAGTCTGGGTTCAGTGTTTGTTTGTACAGGGTATCTTCTGCGTTTCAACCTATGGACTTTGACTTAGTTCCAGCGCAAGTCCCTGGGAAACCCAATCCTCGACACATTCTGCTCCACTTGGCCAGTATCTGACTGACCAGGCCAGTTTTGTCTTGGACAAGTGGGGGTGAGTTAGCAAATCAAACAGGGAAGTGGAATTGCTAGGTCAGAGCCAAGACTGAGCTTAGATAGGAGGTTGCGAGCTGAATAGAGAAAGTGCCAGTGCATGGCAAAGAATTTGCGCCCATAGTTGGAGCACAGGGATAGCAAAACCAGGCAGTGGGAGAGAAATATGCCAAACTATTGTTAGGGTGATCTGATTTACTCTTTCAAAAACCATGTTCATGTCCAGATGAATTATGACATGTTACAACCTTTTACCAACACAAGTGTAGGGAATAGACATTCTTGTAGACTCTTGTGGGAGTATAAATCGGTTAAAAATTTGGGAGGGCCACTTGACAATTCCCATAAATATGTTAAATGTGTATTCACTAGGAACCAAATGTTGTTTAAAAAGTGGGTGAGAGGCCCAGCAGAAACACCGGAAATATGTCTTAGTTATTTATTATTGTTCAAAAGGCTCTAGTTATGCAATATGAGAAATAGACCCATACTTACATAGCTACTCTATTCCCAACAGTAACAAGAACTAGAAAACATTTATTAAAAATTTAACAAGAAATATGTAAAACCCTTATAGAAAACTGTAAAATTTAATTGAAGTTTATATGAGGGCTAAAGCTATCTTTCTTAGATGATGCTATTATTCTTAAACATAGAAAACCAAGAGAAATAATCAATAGTTTATTAACACTAGAGTTCAGTACGATGGCTAAAAATAAAGAAAACACAAAATATTATATGTCTATACACCAGTAATACTAATTAGAAAATGTAATGGGGAAAAAAGGCAACAATTCAAATCAGCAGATAACTGATAGATTGATCAATTCTGGGAAATTTGATAGACAAAATAGGAAAAAAGTTAACATTCTTTCCTCACACAATACACATATACAAGTACACAAACAATCCAGATGGTTTTCAATATGCAAACAAAAAATATAAAGAATAAAGTGTGACCACGCTTAAACAAAATTTGGGAGAATATTTCTTGGTGCGGGAAGGGTCTACTGTGACCCTCAACAAAAAGTCCAAAATTAAAAAGTAAACTATTGACAGTTGATTACATAAAATTAGAAACTTGAAGACCATAGAAAACTTGTCCAGCAACTAACACAATAGGAGAAAATGTTTGTGATACTTTCGAAGGCCGAAGATCTTTGCTGTCAAGAGTGCCTACACAGTGACAAGAACAAGTCCAACACTCATTAGGAAATAGCAAAGAAAATGAAAAAGCCATTCACAGAATAGATTCATAAATGAATAGTAAACATGTGAAAAGTTGACCAACATCACTAAATTTAATACGTAGGAATTAAAATGACGTAAAATATAATCCAACACCTATTAGAGTCACAAAGATTTAAAAGATTTATAATCAATACAAAAACAACGAACGCTCAACAGAAAATGAGCAAAGAAGAAAACATTTTTTGTGTGCCGTATTAACAAAGGTGAGAAAGATTGACAAACATAATGAAGCAGAATAATTAGAGCAATTAACATGTCTGTTCTCCCTGCAGGTATGTTCTACCTCAACGCCAGCCCGTTGTCTTGTCTCATAGATTTTTCCAGGTTTGGTAAGCAAAGTCCACCTGACTCTTCCTGTTATTCAAATGCAATTAAACTTATTGAGAAGATTGTTTCTGGCTGCATCAAGAGGGGGAGAGACGTGAGAAGAGAGAGAGAGAAAGGCAGAGACAGATGAAGAGAGAGACAGAGGGATTGATTTACAGAGAAAACAAAGAAAGCTGAGGTTTAAAAGGACATGAGGGCAGCAGGGACATGTGCCTCTCTTGGCAGCAGCCTGGGAAGCATGAACCCCAGCCCTAGTTCACAGTTTATTTATTTATTTTTTTTAGTGGTGGGGTCTCACTGTGTCTCCCAGGCTGGAGTACAGTGGCGCTATCACAGCTCACCGCAACCTCCAACTCCGGGCTCAAGTGATCCACCCACCTCAGCCTCCCGAGTAGCTGAGACTACAGGAACACATCACCATGTCCAGCTGATTTTTTTATTTTTTGTAGAGTAAGGGTCTTTCTATGTTGCCCAGGCTGGTCTCGAACTCCTGCCTTGGCCTCCCAAAGTGCTGGGATTACAGGTGTGAGCCACTACACTTGGCCATTCACAGCTTTTTAAAGATCCCCAAGTATGGCATGGAAACAACAGCAGAATCATCAGAATCCAAGGGACTATGAGGCTTTGGAGAATAAGGTAGCCTTGTTCACAAAAAGTAAGAGGGAGCTCTCTGCTCCACTGGCATAGTTTTAAGAACCCCCAAGGACTTAACAAGGCCTTGTGGCTTGGGATGGGGAAGAGGTTTTAGGGAGATCCCTAATTAGGGCTATAATTTAATCCCCCCATGTCAACGGGATAGACCACCGAGTTTAATTTAAATTGATTTTAAGTTAATAAGAAAATACGACATTTCTCACACACTCAGGTTCATAGTTTCTTAGTTGCGACATTATTAACCAACATTGGGAGAAATAGGCACCACCAGAAAATCAACATAACTATTCAGGAAGACTGTTTGGCAATACATGTTTGAAGGTAAAATGAGCATTCCTTTTCACTAGCAATCTTAATTCCAGAAGTTTACACTAAGGAACTTTCTTTTTTGAGCAAAGTAAATAGATATCCTGCAAAATGACTTCTTTTTTTTTTTTTTGAGACAGAGTCTCACTATGTTGCCTGGGCTAGAGTGCCATGGCGTCATCCTTGCTCACAGCAACCTCAAACTCCTGGGCTCAAGCGATCCTCCTGCCTCAGCCTCCCGAGTAGCTGGGACTACAGGCATGTGCCACCATGCCCGGCTAATTTTTTCTATATATTTTTAGTTGTC
>CAUYRB010020503.1:0-37227 GCA_963574695.1 Propithecus perrieri | reverse complement strand
ACAGACTCCTCAAGCAGTAGCAGTGACTCTGATTAAAAAAACATAAAAGACAGAATACAGAATTGAAAACTGTAAAATTCTGTTTCTTAAACAATGGTAGGGAAGTGTAAACTACAAACGTATAGAAATAGCCAGGTAAATGTTGGCTATGATAGAATTGTGCAGCCCATTAAAAATCAAAGTGGGGGGGAGAACCAAGGGCAACACACGTAACCTAAACATCTGTACACCCATAATTTGCTGAAATAAAAAAATAAAAAATAAAATAAAATAAAATAAAATAAAATAAAATAACCAATGTTTCAGTTGCCCATTCCAATTCTTTATCAAGCCATTATTCTGAGGATACAATATAATTATTTATACCACCACTCAGCTTCTACTCTATATTGTTTTGGCTTGGGCAATCCAACTGGTTTCTGTTTAGCATATCCAATTAATATTACTTGAAGGGCAGATTTAATACACCTTCTGTTTTATAATACTAGGTAGTGGAAACATTCCCCAGACAGATGCAACATCCACCCCTATAATACAATCAGGTAAAAGAGACACAGCCACTTCACATAATGCCTGTTCAACATACCAATTCTCCTACAAAATTTAACCTTAATTCTACCAACCCTTACATTTATTACTATAGCCTCCATTAAGATTTTATCATCCGTTTTTTATTTTTCAATACTAGGTAGGGAAAATATTCCCCAACCAGATATAACATCCATTTCCATAAAACATTCAGGTAAAGAAGACACGATTTCTTCACATAAAGCCTGATCAAACATTCCAATTTTCATAATCCTATCAACACTTATATTTTTATGTTCTCTCAATCTAATTATAGCCTAAATAAGGATTTCAGCATTGGGTTTTTGGTACCACAGTGCATGGAGCTCCTGTATCAAGGAGTTCTAGGAACTTCTCTTCTTCACCTTCTGAATTTTTACCCACTTTTTTGTAAAAGGCTTTGGGCCTCCAGCAGGGAATTGAGCCAAGGAGCTTTGGCCCTTTTGTCAATCTTTATATTGATTAATTTGCCTGGCCATTGCCCCAGGCAGTTTCAAATCTGATCTGGTCTTTTAGGCTCTCTTCATTTTTCTTTGTTTTTTTTTTTTGTTTGTTTGTTTTTTTAATTCTCTTCCTCAGACTGGATAATTTCAATTGATCTGTCTTCACTTCACATTCACAAATTCTTTCTTATGCCTGCTAAAACCTGTTATTGAAAACCTCTAATAAAATGTCTATATCACCAATTGTATATTTCAACTTCAGAATTTCATTTGACTGCTAACATGGCCATTTTGAGGGGTCATTTTGTCAGTTTCTGTATTATTGGCAGATTGTGGGAAAGGCAGAAACCTTGGCAGAAAAAAATTGTGAAGAAGGTGATAACTGTTGGTGACTACTCTACCTTTCTTTTAGGTGAGAAGTGACAGTGGCTTGCTCATCTCTCTTTCTATGTTTTTGAGGAATGTCCTCTGCTTAGCCACTTTTCTACCCTCAGAAAGTTCTGTGTTAGACGAAAGATAGCAAACACATTGTATCAGTCCTTGAGGAAGTCTTCAGACAGGTCAAAACAGAAAAACACAATTCAATGAGAACAAAGTTCACTCTGCTCCCTCCAAAATTAGGGACACAAACCTTGAATTTGAGCTGCTGGCTTCAACTGAGAAGTTTTTTCTCATTTTTCACTGTTTCTGTGTAGGGATATACCCTTGGAGTTGCCTACTCTGCATTTTCACTGGTGTCATGAAGTTTTTGTAACTTTGTATTTGTCAATTTGGACTGCCATAACAAAATACCACAGACTGAGTGGCTTAAACAACAGAAATTTATTTTCTCACAGTCTGGAGGCTGAAAGTCCAAAATCAGTGTGCCAATGTGGTTAGGTTTTGGTGAGCACTCTCTTCCTGCCTTGTATATGGTCACCTTCTTCATGTGTCTGCATATGGTGGAGAGAGAGACCTCTTTGTCTCTTTCTCTTCTTACAAGGGCACTAGCCTTGTTGGATTAGGGGTCTAAACTTATGAACTCATTTAACCTTAATTATCTCTTAAAGGTCCTACCTCTAAATACAGTCATATTGGGGGTTGGGGGTTCAACATATGAATTTTGGTGAGACACAATTCAGCCCATAGAATATCTTAATAGGTTAATTGTACACAATCAAAAATGAAGGATAAATGGCTATTGCCCACAAACCAAGTAATATTCTCCTTATCCATGAGGATGAGTGAAAGATTTGAAGTAGGAAAGAGGCCAGAAAAATTAGCTTGTAGTGGATCTCACCACGAAGAAATTGGGAAAAAGGGGTATAATATTCCCTTCTAACACTGGAGAGTATAGAATATATTTTGCTGAAAATTTTATCACATATGCTTGTAGTTCTACTCCTCTACCAAAAATGTTAACCCACATTAATATGTGTCTGGTAGCCAGGTGTTGACAGATCTTTGCTCTGAAGGAAGTGGATGACAATGATCTTTATAATGCACAATTGAGAAACTTGTGAATCAGAGATGTTAAGTGAGTCACTCAAGTTTATAGATCTATGAAAAATAGGTCCATGAATTTAACTGACGGTTCTGACCCTGAGAAATGTCACTGTAGTACATTGCGTTAATCACTTTTTTAAAAAAAGTTAAACATTCATTTGTTTATGGGAATAAAAAGAATAACTGAGTATCCCTGTTCACTGTAGAAAGTAAATAAAATAATGAGAAATTAATTTGTCACTTGATCAAACTTTACAGCCTTGTTGAAAGTATCAGCCACATTTGAGTATGAGTTATAGCTGGAGTGGATGTTGGTAATTGCTTACCTAGTATCTGCAATCATTCTCCCTTGCTTATTGAATTCACATTTTCATTCATCCTCCTTTCCCTTCCATGAACTTTGGAATGGGGGGAGTTGACACTATGCTCAGCACTAGGAGTATCTTAAGCCAATTAGCACATTTAATTCTCCTGGCTTAGGCAGGTCATCATTTCTTGGTTTGGCATGCCATATAAGTGAACCAATAAGGATGAATCTTAATACTCTTCCTTAAAATTCTAAAGAGAAACACTTTTTTCTCTTTGGTGGTACTGTAAGTGGATTTAAAGTCTCAGCTAGTGCAGCAATATTGTGCCCATGATGGAAACCAGCTTTAGCATAACACTGAAATTATGGAGGGCAGAATAGAGAGGCAGAAAGAAGCTAGATGCTTCATGACATTGCTGAGACATTTAATCAGACAATCCTAAGTTGTTTCTACCTTTTCTCTGGACTTGCAGATCTATCAGTCAGTATATTCTCTTTGTGATTTAAACAAGCTTGAATTTTTGGTTGCTTATAACAGAATACTTACTGATTAATAAAGAAATTCAGAAAATAAAGGAGAGAGATTGACTATTTCTGTATGTAGAACTGCAAATTAGACACATATTGTTTAGTTATGCAGTCTGCATAAAGCCAAAGTTCCTTATGACCCAGGGATCAGCATGATTTTTCATGCTACAGAACTCTTGTCTAATATCCAACAAATCTTTACTAAAGTCCCTCAGAACATTCCAAAGAGAGTTTCCATTTATAATATTCAATAAAACTTTTAAAAATTCTGTCCAGCCATCTATCCACTAAAAAACCCATTTCTCTCAGAAAGGCAGGTGACTACAATCCCTCCATCTCTCTTCATAAATACCTCAAGATTTTTCTCAAAGCAAGGGGATACTGGTTTTAGTCTTTTCCTTAATAATCTCATCCTGCTTTCCTCTTTTGCCTTTGTGATTTTCTTTTCAATAGGAAACCTTCAGCCTATTTAATCAATTTGGTAAATTAACTAATCTGGTTTTAGTCTTTTCATTCACTCATTAACCTGATCTGTACAATAAGGGCCTAGAAATCTAGCTATCAAAGAATCCTCCTTAGTTGAAAGAAGTTTTGAATATTCCTTTGTCACTCTTCTTCCCTGACATACTTATAATATACAGATCTTAGAACTGGAGAATTTTAGGTCCAAGAAAGATATTAGAGCTTGACAAACCAATTCAAGTTATCTGTTTGGTTTATCTTCATACATAAAAAGTAAAATAAGAGCCACAATAAAAATTAAATGGTACTTATTTTTATTTGTGTGAGCTATTAATGACATTTGGTTCCTTGGTCATATTCTGTAGTATTGGATGGTTTGGGGAAAAGAGCAAAGCTAGTCGTAAGAAAAATTGTGAGAAGATGGTAATTCTTGGTGACTATTCCTCTTTCAATCATTTTCACGGACCTTGCTTCTAATACCATCTGTCATCCTCCTTTCCTCTCAGCATATGCCTGGAATTCTCATTTTACCCAGAAATAGAGGCCTCAAATACAGAACTTTACTGGGGACAGGATTCCAAATTTCCTACTCAAGTCTTTAAATAGCAGAGTTACATTACATTGCAATTCAAAAGAATGAATCCTTGTGAATAAGAAAACTAATTGTGCTTTCAATATTAAGTATTGTTTCAAGTTGTATGCCAGCTTTATCTATACTTGACCTTAGCCAAAAGGCCAAGAAATCACGCCAGCTTTATCTAAACCAAATGTCTGCTGAGGTCTCTGCTCTTCAAGATCTGGGCAAGGAAAAAGTGACACCAGCAAAATGGTGGACTAGAAAGCTCCAAATCCTAATGCCCCCCACCACCAAATATATATATATTGAAATCAGACAGACAATATTTTCTGTTTATAATACAATCAAATTAAAAATCAATATAAAAAACAGAAAATTAATGAATAGGTAAAAATTAAGGAAAACTTTCTTAAACAACCAATGGGTCAAAGAAGAAATCACAAAGGAAATTAGAAAATACCTTGAGACAAATTAAAATGAAAACACAGTATCACAAACTTATGGGATGCAGTTTGGGATGCAGCAAAAGCAATGCTAAGGTAGATTTATAGCTGAAGATGCTTATATCAAAAAATAAGAAAGATTTAAAATCAATAATCTAAATTTATGGAACTAGAGAAAAAGAACAAACTAAACCCAAAGCAACAAAAGGAATAAAGAATAGAATGGAGGCAAATAATGACTAGAAAAACAATAGAGAAATTCAACAAAACCAGGAGTTGAGTTTTTAAAAGATCAAGAATATTGACAAAGCTTTAGCTATATTGACTAAGAAAAAAAGAGACAAGACTCAAATTATTAAAATTAGAAATGAAATTGGGGACATTATTACTAATTCTATAGAAATAAAAAGGATTATAAGATAGTACCATGAATAATTGAACTTCAACACATTGGATTACCTTGATGAACAAATCGTAAAAGCTCATGATCTAAGAATGAATTATAAAGAAATAGAAAATCTGAATATACCTATAACCTACCACTTGCAAGGAGATTGAACCTATAATCAAAAAACTTCCCACCAAAGAAATGCCCTGGACCAGATGGCTTAACTGGTAAATTATATCAAACATTATAGAGGAACTGACACCAACACTTCTGAAACTCTTCCAAACAATCGAAGAATAGGGAAAACTTTCCTACTCATCTTATGAAGCTATCATTACCCTGATACCAAGGCCAGGGAAAAGTTCTATAAGAAAAGAAAACTACAGAACAGTATTTCTGATGAATATTGATGCAGAAATCCTCAACAAAATACAAATAAACTGAATTCAGCAACATATTAAGAGGATTATACCATAAGACAAGTGAAATTTATTCCTGGAATGTAAAGATGGTTCAACACATGAAATATACAATATTAACAGAATGAAGAAAAGAAATCACACAGTCATCTCAATTGGTGAAGAAAAAGCATTTGACAATATATAACACCTTTTCACAACAAAACTTTTCAACAAACTAGAAATCAAAGGGAAATTTCTTTCCTTCTTTCTTTCTTTTTTTTTTTTTTTGCTGTGTTGCCTGGGCTAGAGTGAGTGCTGTAGCGTCAGCCTATCTAACAGCAACCTTAAACTCCTGGGCTCAAGCGATCCTCCTGTCTCAGCCTCCCAAGTAGCTGGGACTACAGGCGTGCACCACCACACCTGGCTAATTATTTTTTGTTTGTTTCTATTTTTACTTGCCAGGCTAATTTCTTTCTATTTTTAGTAGAGGCGGGGTCTTGCTGTTGCTGAGGCTGGTCTCGAACTCCTGACCTCAAGTGATCTTCCTGCCTCGGCCTCCCAGAGTGCTAGGATTACAGGTCTGAGGCACCGCACCCAGCCAAAAGGAAATTTCTTTAACATAATAAAAACCATATATGAAAACCCCACAGCTTATTCAATGGTAAAAGACTGCAAGCTTTTCCCCTAAAGATCAGAAACGACTAAGATGTCTGCTTGTGCCACTTCTATTTGACATATTCTTGAAAGTCTTATCCAGAAAACTTAGGCAAGAAAATGAAACAAAAAGCATCCAAATTGGAAAGGAAGAATTAAAATTATCACTGTTTGCAGATGACATGATATTATATGTAGAAAACCCAAAAGATTCCACCAAAAAACCATCAAAACTAATAAACAAATTCAGCCAAGTTGTACATAAAATCAACACAAAAAGTCAGTTGCATTTTCATACATTAATAATAAACAGTCTGAAATGGAAATTGAGAAAACTTTAAAAAATGATACCTAGGAAAGTTTAGTTCCATCTACCATCTGAGATTACTTAATTAAAGGGAAAATCTCTATCTGGCACTGTGTGGGCCATACCTTGGACCAGAACCTATAGCCAAGAGAAAGGGAAAATATGATTGTCCTGGCCTGAGTCATAGACAACCCTTGTGACCAAGTGGAGTGGGGTGGAGTATTGTGACTAACCCAAAAGTACCGCAAAAATTTGGGGAAAGGTAATTGCCCTGAAAGAAAAAGGGGTTAGGCTACTAGAATCTGAGAAGGAATTATTAGGCAGAAAAAAATGGCAGTTGTTTGGTTTCTGTTTTTTCTTCCTCTGATTTCTGGCTTCCATCTAGATTTTGTTTTCTACTCTATATCTTGCATGTATTTCTTTATCTCTGCTCCATGCTGGCTCAGATTTAGATCTCAGTCCCTTTTTCTTGATTTCCATAAGACCCTGCTCATCTAGCATCATTGTAGAAAATTTTCTGAAGGGTTGTGGGGAGGGACGGTTGCCACATTTCAGCAATGCAAGGGATTTTAAGGTGAGTACTTGATAACTCTTTTCTTTTTTTTAAACAAGCTTTTTATTTCTAATTATTATGGGTACATAATAGTTATATATTTTATAGGGTACATGTGATGCATTGATACAGGCATATAATATGAATTAATCAAATCAGGGTAATTGGGGCACCCATCACCTCAGGCGTTTAACATTTCCTTGTGTTAGAAACATTCTACTCTTTTAGGAACCCTTGAAGAATTCCTGGACTATTTTAGACAGCTCAGGATTCAGCTTCCCACTGTCTTTCTTGTTCATTCTACTTCCTCTGCTCTCTCCAGACTGTTCACCCTTTTCTATCAAGAGTCATTATAGAAAACACTATTTTCCATTTTTCCCTTGCAGAGCAATTTTGTACTCCCTTTATACTGTTACGAGGTGCAGACCCTATCTCATGCTTATACTTTTAATCCTAAATAGCCTTTCTGGCTTAAAATGTTAAAAACAATCTATTATCCTTACCAATATAGTGATTAGTAAATGCTATTCTTTGCTATGAAAAAAGTTTTATCTATTATAGAAAAAGCATTAGTGGGTGGTAAATTATATGATCTGTAATGCATTTATGTTTCCCCAAGTCATAGGACACCTTACTTTTAGGTCCATAAACTTCTCTTCTGGTACCAATCTCTGCCTGGTAGCTCCTTCCCAAATGGCACACATAGTAACTCAAAGAAGTTGCCTCAAAAGTTCTAGAGTTATAAATCTAACCCTATAAAATGACAACAAATACTAGAAATTCTGTGAGGGCCTGTAAAATACTCCAAAGCTGCCTTGCTGGTATGTTGCCAGATTGCCTGCGCTTTAGCTTCTGGGAATGTATATCACAGTTTATACTCTAGTAACTGCCCAATGTGCACGTGCAATCAGAAGAGTAATCAAGCATACCTGTCTTCATCATTCTGTACCCAAATAAAATGGTTTATTTGAATTAGTTCCTTTAGCTCATCACAGAAGGATAGACTCAGAATATTACACTTGAAAAGGACGTTAGGAATTACCTAATATAATTACCCTCAATTTATACCTGAGGAAACTGAGACACAGATAATTTTTGTGACTCCTCGGTTGTTCTGTTCATACTCAATTGGATCCAAAATGCAGATCTCCTGACTCATAGTCTATTGCTTTTCCCATTATTCCATCCAGGAGACTGCTTCCCCTAAAGCTAGTTTTGCCCAAAGCCCTTGACTCAAATACTTTACACATTTTAGTATGTTTTTCTTCACTGTAGCAACCAACACATTTTCAAGGACAATAAAGTATTTTTTTACACCAGTGGAACAAAAATACACTATGAAAAGGTTAACAGTTTTAAAGTTTGTCATTCTGCTATTTTATCTTTAAGGAAATAGGAGAGCCTGTGGGAGCAACTTGGGATAATAAAGGTTAATCACTGGGAGCTTAAGGGTGCTTATGCTTAATTGGTGGGTGATTAAAGATGCTCAAGGTTAATAGCTGTGTTTTTAAAGCCAGTAATTCCCTTCATAGAAAGCTTCCCCAGGGATTTGCCAAACCTATCAATCAGTTCTAGCCACTAGCCAATTGGATAGAAAATTTAGGAACTTAACTCAAAGGGGACTTAGGAGTGAGGTAGACTATCTTAGCCATTACTATAACTTTAATTTTCTTTAAAAACAGTTTGGTCACTTTCAAAGCATTCCATTCTTTCCTTGTTTTACATCCAAATGGTTTTGGTTTTGTCATATAAGTGAAACTCCAAGTGGTACTTTTTCTAAGGTCCATAAAGCTCATAAAATAAGTTTATTACTTTGTTTGAAGGCTAGAGGCTGGTTTTAGAAACTATTTGGTTAGGTGTTTTCAAGATTAAGAAGTACAATCAAAACTGATTTGCTAACCATTATGAGATACTAACTAGACACTAGCTAGTGACCAAGGCATGTTCAATGTGTAGGGTAATTTCTCATGGGTACAATGTACATTATTCTGGTGATGGGTACATTAAAAGCCCTGACTTCACCATTATGTAATCTATCCATGTAACAAAATTACACTTGTGCCCCACGAATTTATTCAAATAAAAAAAGTATGGTGAAAATAAATAAATATTTAAATAAATATTTAACTTGGAATGGACCTTAAAGAGTCTCCACTTATTTTACAGCTGGTAAACTAAGGAGGTCTGGGGATACCGAATGATTTGCTCAAGGTCACCCATCTCAGCTAAGTCTAGGATCTGGTCATTTGATGCCTGGTGACCATTTAGTTATAGCTAGCCTGTGGCTGTTTCTGAGCCACATATTACAGTTTCGATTTAACATGTACATTAAAACAATCATCTAGGGAAGGCTAGTAAGTCAGTCTTGTATTCATTTGGTATCTTGTGTTTTTAAAGTCTACAAGGAAGAAGACTTATAACTGGAAACAAATATCATTAATATAAGAAGTGGAAGAAATTTATCCTGCTGTAACTTTCTCATAAGTAACAGAAGCTTTTAAATCTCATGTTGGACTAGAGTCAGCTATCCTTCTTGGCAAATCACAGTTGCTTTGTTATTGCTTAATAATGAATCAATCTTTGATAAATTCTTCTAGAGAAATCAGACATTAATGATTTCATAGACTAGTATACAGGTTGTTATAGAAATTGTTTATGCTGCTCACTGACAAATTTTGAAAATTCCATCACCAAATATAGTTTGGGTGTATGTGTGCAATAGTCATTTATCTCCTTTTGTCAATAATAATTTGTTCCTTAAGTAAATGAAAATGGATACCTAAGATTGATTTATTTAAAATCACTCAGTGGGGAAATTCATTCCCACATGACAATCACCTCCTTTTAATTCTCTTACCTTGTTGTGTCTTGTAAAAGAAAAAGAGAACATATGCTGCATTCCTACTGCAACATTTAGGTAATATGTTTAATTAATGGAAATAGGTTTGTCATTTTATTTTGGTTACCTGGAAGTTTTAAGCAACATGAGATTTATGCAAAGGATGAAATTGGTGGCATGATCCAGAGAGGCCTATTGGAAAATGTGGTCAGCAGCTCTTAGAAGGATGCTTTATGGCAAGCTCAGGGCTCCCAGCATATAGTTGTGTGTAAGCATATGCAGTAGGCTAACGCCATAACTCATAGGTATGCTTCCACAGTAATCCTTATAATTAAGTAGGAAATTACAACAGAAAAGCCCAAGCGTTACTTAAAAATGAAACCTATTAGCTTTTGGTCAATCATGATGAAATAATAATCACTGTGAGGAATTTCCCATTTCCTATTCTCAGCAGTGTTGCTTGATCCTCAGATTTGTTCAGAAGGAATAATAACAACCACTTGCAATTCAGTCAGGATTCAGAAACTGCCAATAGCCTAGGATTCCAAACTACTAGATGTTTCCTTTTTGATTACTTGATTATTTAACTTGACTCAAATTCATTCTGTTCTCTAAGATGCACATTGAGAAAAGGTATCTTACACTTGGAAAATTAATCACAGGGAAAATCAAGATTGGGAAGAGTTTTTGCCTGCAGGAAATGGACTCTGGGTGATATTCCTCATTAGTTTAACATAATATTTATTAAAAACATGTAGAAAATGGGCCTACATTCTCATATAAAATTGTTAAAACTGACGCTTGTTTTTTGTTTGTCCAAAATTTTGAAATAGAATCAGTGAATGGAAGATAGAGAGAGCTGTATATTTTGACTCAATATAGAGAAAAATACCTGATAATTATAGTTGAGGACAATGAATTGGGCCAATTGTTGAAGCAGTAGGCTTTCTGCCACTGGAAAGCAGAATTTGGAGGCTGGATGGTCCCATTTTAGGTATGCTATAGAAAACAGAATCCCTGCATAGGGAAACAGGCCAGACTAGGTGACATACATGGTTTTTCTTAATTGTAGGATTCTAGATTTCAGATCTTTTTTCTTTGCTCTTCCCACAGTATACATCAAAATTTGCTATACAACAGGTCCTAGGCCATAGGATCTCTCAGATAAATTTAGGATTTATGATTCTGAAAGGGTACTCATTGTACCCCAACCTTATCAGGCTTATATTTTGTATGTAACTTCTATGTCTTAACCTATAGGAAAGACTAAGATGCAGAATTCTGTGCATCATAGCAGACTTTTGTAACTTGTATCTTAGATCGGTCTTACACTGGGGCTTCCCTGAAGCACCTGGAAAATTATATTCCTTGGGTCCTAAATCCAAGAATCTTAAATTTACTGGTTTTTACATGAAACTTTCGAGATTTGATATAATATGAAACACAGTGAAATACAGTGGATACATGCTTGGAGAGTGAGCAATGGATTAAATAAAATTAAGTCATCCATCAGGTATTCAAAGAACAACAAAAAGAATTTACCTTTTTATACTGTTTTTTATTTCAAAAAATTAGAGGGTACATGTGTTTTCTGTTACATGGATAAATTGTATCATGCTGAAGTTAGGGCTTTCACCAGAATAGTGTACATTGTACTCTATAGGTAGATTTTCATCCCTCCCCCACCCTCTCCCCTTCTTAGTTTCCATATCCATTACTGCTCCTTAGGACCATATATATCCTTCATTTAGCTCCCATTTATAACTGAGAACATGTGGTATTTGTTTTTCCATTCCTGAGATACTTCACTTAGGATAATGGTCTCCAATCTCACCCAAGTTGCTACAAAAGACATTATTTCAATCCTTCTTATGGCTCAGTAGTACTACATGGTATATATATACCACATTTTCTTTATCTACTCATCAGTCGTTAGGCACTTAGGTTAATTCCATATCTTTGCTATTGTCAATTGTGAGGTTTATTTGTACAATAATTAAATACATATTAGAGGGGACTCTTATTTCATTAATACCCCAATGAATCTTCTTAAAAATCATTCATTGAGGTATGATTAGTATACAAAAAGCTGCACATAATTAATATATACAACTTGATGAATTTGGAGACATACACCGTCACCACTGTCAAGGCCACAAACATAGTCATGATCTAAAAAGGTTCCTCTCACCACTTTTATTTTTATTTATTTATTCATTCATTCTTTTGTAGTGGGAACACTTAACATAAGATCTACCTTCTTGACAGAATAATGGCCAAAAAACATATGAAAAAATGCTAAACATCTCTAATCATCAGGGAAATGCAAATCAAAACTACGATCAGATACCACTTATCCCCAGTGAGAATGGCCTTCACCAAAAAGTCCCAAAACAATAAATGTTGGCATGGATGCAGAGAGATAGGAACACTCATCCACTGCTGGTGGGACTGCAAACTAGTACAACCTCTGTGGAAAGCAATATGGAGATAACTCAAAGAGATACAAGTAGATCTACCATTTGATCCAGCAATCCCATTACTGGGCATCTACCCAAAAGAACAAATGATACTCTATAAGAAAGACACCTGCACCCGAATGTTTATAGCAGCACAATTTACAATTGCAAAGATGTGGAAACAACCCAAGTGCCCATCGATACCTGAGTGGATTAATAAAATGTGGTATATATATACCATGGAGTACTATTCAGCTATAAGAAACAATGGTGATCTAGCACCTCTTGTCTTCTCCTGGCTAGAGCTGGAGCCCATTCTACTAAGTGAAGTATCCCAAGAATGGAAAAATAAGCACCACGTGTACTCACCAGCAAATTGGTTTCACTGATCAACACCTAAGTGCACATATAAGAATAACATTTATTGGGTGTCGGGCAGGTGGGAGGGGGAGGAGGGGATGGGTATATACAAGCATAATGAGTGCGATGCGCACCATCTGGGGGATGGACACGCTTGAAGCTCTGACTTGGGAGGGGGTAAGGGCAACATACGTAACGTATATCTGTACCCCCATAATATGCTGAAATAAAAAAGAAAAAAAAAACATGAAGAGTTAATTCCCATAAAAAAGAAGCACAAATTTACTAAAAAAAGAAAAAAAAGAAAAGAATAAAAGACCTTAGAGTATAAATAGATTGATTTTTATTTTCCTGTTCTATGTAGTCAAAATAGAACACGTTATTTCAAAAATAATTTTTGGTTTTGTATCTTTTAAAATATCTCAAAATAAAAAATACATCTGGTAAGTGATAAATCCTTCAAATTTATATACAGAGTAGTGTATATTTTACTTAAAAGGCATTAGTTGATAATTTGGAGTGGGACCAGTATAGAACATATTGATATGTTCTATGCATATCACTGAGTTAGAAGGATACTACTAAATGATAACTAGTAATTCTTATCAGGAGCCACCTTCTAAAGAATTATTTATGAATTGGTTATAAATCTATCAATTTTCTAAAAAATAATGTTAAAACACTCTAATTTAAATTACATCAAAATTTCTTAACTTTCTATTTTTATCACCTATATCCATTGTTGGAAACACACAAAAGAAATATTAGCTAATCGTTTGTTTTCTTAAATCATTCAAAATGTCCAGACTTCTGTATTTTCATACTGTTGGGCACTCTTCACGGGCATAGGAAGTAAAGCTAAACAAAAATCTTCCTATCTTAATCATGATTGTAATTATGAGTAAAATGATAGCATGTGTAATCAATATTTTTTAAATGATATAAACCTTATTCCAGTTTCTCAGGAAAATTGGTCTTTGGTGATTTGTAGCAAAATACTTTAAGAAAGCAAGAGTTGAGAAGTAGTACACTTATTTTGTAAATAAACCGAGATCTGTTACTTGTCTTGCTTTGTGATTTGTTATGCGAATTGACTCAAATATTTCTTCAATACATTTTAAAAGAAGAAAGTAGGGATATAATATTTATCAGCCAGTTATCTGTCTAGTAGACTATTATGAAGACTAACAGGATACTGTTTATGATATAATGAGAACCATTTCATCTAAATAAAAGTAGCCTGAATTCTACTTCCCTCGGAGCAGGGTGGTGAACAGCATTATTCATTGTTAAGTGTATAAATGTTTTTCCTCAAGATCCTAAGAAAAGGTAGACATAATCTTAGGAGAGAGAGAGAAAGATAGGGAAACTTGTGACTATTATCTCCTGTAAGACTAAAACCCAATCAATAATGAATCAGGAAATTAACAGCTAACATTTGAGTTTTCTAATGTAACTGACACTGTCACCTGTAGCATATACTAACTTATTTAATGGTCACAAAAATCTTATGAATAGATATTGCTACTATTCCCCATTTAACAGATAAAGAAATCAAATCACAGAAACATTAAGCAACATGGGTCCAATATTATAAAGCTAATAATTACAGAACGAAGAATCAAATCCAAGTAGTCTTGCTCCAGACTCATGCCTTTAACTGTGATTTTTTTATAACTGCTTTTATAACAAATATTACTTTTGTCAAAGTAACTATATACTGAGGACTTCACACCTATCTCTCTGGTCCTGATTTCCTAAATATTTATTAGATTAACAAACAGGCTGAACACTCATTGTATGCCAATAACAATTCCAAGTGCCGGGTATTCAAAAGTGACTAAATCACGACCCACTTGCTTGGAGCTTTATATTCAATGGAGGAGTCAGGTAAATAAATGACAACGAGATGTGATACATTCTAATAGATATGTGAGTGGCTTGCTAAAGGGGCATGAGGGAGTGCTACCGTTTTCTAGGGGAAGTGCAGGATCATAGAGCAGCATACGGAAATACCCAGTATCTGAAGAGCACGGGTCCTTTAGAGTAGCATGGAAGTGTGCAGCTCAGCAAGGCTGGAGCATGAAGCTCAAAGACAGACTGATGGAAGATGAGGCAGGAGATGGACCAGAAACAGAAGATAAATGCAAAAGTAAATTGTGACGTTACTTGAGCTTAAATGTACTTTACTGAGCAAAGTTTAAAAAACAAAGTATATTTTATTTTAATGATAAAGGGCCTTTAACTTCATGGTCAAATACTAATATTATATTTGCTGAGACAAGATTTGAAATTGTATCAAGAGTTTTATTTTTCTGACATTTAAAGTTCTACATAATAAAGGTAAAACTTAAGTGATGGTGCTACTTCATTTTTTAAGTATTTCTCTATAAATAAAATATTGAAGAAAAATCTAAAAAAAAAAAAAGTAAATTGTATCCAATTGTCTATTTGATATTTTTTGCTTTGAAAACACGTTTAAAACAGCTCATTTTCTTACAGTAAAACATGGTCTTTCTCTGGTGTTTCTCATTTTGGTTAATAGCACCCTAAACTACCCAACTGACCAAGGCAGAAATATTTTAGGCATCTTTAAATCATCTTATTTTCTCATATTTTACATCTAATGAGTCTCCACGTTCTATTGGTTCTATGTCCTCAATATCTATACAATTATTCATCCATCTATATTCCTCTCACCTTATTTTCTTCTCATTTTTTCCCCAGCATCTTTTGAGGCAATCCCCTATTGCTGTTCTCCCTCCAATGCGCTGTATGTTTAATAGGAAGCAATCATTCTAAAATACCAATCCAATCATGTCCTTACCTTGCTTAAAACTTCAATGGCTCCCTAGTACTCTCAGGAAAAAAACGTCTCCAGATCCTTAGCATAGTCAGTTATTTACCATCTAGTGTAATCTGTCTGCCCAGATTCTGCTTCCATACTACATAACTCTCTCACACTGAAACCCAGCTATGTTGAACTATGAATACTTATGTTAGTCTGATGCAGACAGAATAGCTTAGGGGTTAAGCAGGGAGATACACACACACACACTCTCTCTCTCTCTCTCTCTCTCTAAGTTCCCAGGTGAGATTAGGCCTAGATCCTAGGGCCTAGGATATTGATTTTCAGTAACTTAACCTCTCTCTCTCTTACTTTCCTCTCCTGGAAAAAGAGAAAACTGGACCGTTTGACCATGAAGATTTCTTTATGACTCTCCATAGTCTACACTTGCCTCAGTTCATTCAGCTCCAACCCGCGACTCGATGACCTGCCCCCACCTAAGTCCTCCAATGGCCTTGTCTTGGTGCTTTCTCTTCAACCTCTCCAGGAACCTGATGTTACTATGTCCTTTTTGAAACTTTTCCCTACTTTGATTTCCATGAAATTGAACACATTTTTTTTTTTCCAGAATTCTCCAATTTATCTTCATTTTTCTTTCTAGGAGCATCTTTTCTCTCCCACCATCTACGTATCTCTCAAAGCTGTTTAGAGAAACTTTCTTCTCTTTCCAGCTTTTCCCTTGATTAGTTGACTCAATCCTACAGCTTCAACTGTTACCTCTATGCGAATAACTCCCAAAATCTAAATTGGAAATAGGATCTGACAAACCCCAATTCCATATTTCACCTGCTTACTCAGTATCGCTATTCGGTTCTTCTGAATTTACCTTAAATTCAACGTGTCTCAAATGGAATCAGTGTCTTCCCAAGGGTGGATGACTTTCTCCTTTCTTGTTTATGTTAATAGCATCGCCATCCTCTAGTTACTGAAACGCTAAATCGAGTACAGGAGTCACCTTAGCCTCAATTGCCAATTCCTGTAGCGCGTACCTCCGTCAGCTAGCCTCAGCTATGGGACCCGCAAAGATGCTCTCAGTTTTGGGAACCCCTTACCCCAAGCCCCCGGCCATAGTCCTCAATCCGTGGGAGGAAAGAAGACACAAATTATCTCAAGTTACAGATAACCCAGTGAGTATAACACACTGTAAAAATGTAGGGAATAATTTATAAGATATTCAAGATATGTTTCTTTTCTAAAAGTTAATTTTTTTCTTCTCATTCTAGGACCTCAAGAAGTATATCTCAAAAAAAATCAAATAGTAATGCAATCAAATCCGATACGTACAAATGACAATCTATTGATTCTTGATGGCACTGGTAATTATATTCTTTTTAAACTTCCCTATTCCCTTAGATTTCTACATTAGGACATTTTTCAAAAGAATAGCTTACTTTAGGCAGATTAAAATGTTAGGGGGAAAAGGATTGAGATCTGGAATCAGAAAATGTCATCTAATTTCCTTTCCAAATTCTGGTCAGCTGTGTGAACTTGGTCAGCTTTCTAAGCATATCTGAGGTTCCTTTCTTTGACACCCATAAATATATAAGTAATGCTTGTCCTGATTACTTCTAAGAGTTATTGGGAGGCTCTAAATAGATCTTCAGAGGATTCCAAACCTGACTAATCATCCAAATCACCTGGGAGAATTTCTGAATTACCATCTTCCCCCAGAGTTTTTTTTTTTTTTTTTTTTTTTTTTTTAAGTTTCTCCAGGTAATCTGCCATTTGAAAACCACATTATACAAATTATCAAATTCTATACGATAATGTCCAACACTTTCCTTCCTGGGTCATCAGTCATCATCACTTCTGAGATCAACGGCATCATAGATAGATCATTTTTTGAATTGTTTTAAGTGATAGAGTTTATATACACGCTCATCCTGAGTAAAGATTTAAAAACTTTTTTAATGACAAGTTTTCGTCTTTACTCTAATGGAAACCTTTTCTTCTGTCAGAGAGTTGATAAATTTAGTCATTTTAGATGATTAGAGCATTGTAGAGTCTGAATTCATACCATAAATCCACTCTGCACTTAATTCACAATGGATGAAGCTAAATTCTTAAAAGTTATGGGTATCAGAAACCCACAGAGTTGATAAAATGTATTGAATAAAAAAATGCTTCTCACAAATGCTGTTTGTAGTTCAATATCATCTTTCTAAGAACCGTAAGGTTTTCATTTCCTGAGCATTCCCCATAAAGGATGTTATATTTTTCCAGAGGCAGTGATTTAATTTCATCTGTCACATAATTGTTATTGCAGTTTTGGTGAACCATGATTTTTTCTTTTTAAGGTAGTAACTTAAATATAAGAAGGAACTACTACTAAATAGAAACCAAGCGTGAAACTAGAAATTACTTCATTGTATTACATTAACTAATTTGAAATTTCTGCTATGTAGAAATTATTACTTACAAAGGTAGATCCTTTCTAAGGTTCAGTCCAACATAAAAGTTAATCAAAAAAGAAATCTTATGATGGCTTTCTTTGACTTATTAACATCATTCCATAGTATCCGGCAAAGCATTCATCACTTTGCGATGACACATAACGTCAAATATATTTTGTTTAGAAGTTACCTGTATGGACCCTGACTCTTTATCGTTTTCTCTGGAAAAGAAAAAAAAACTAGAGTGTTTAGAAACCAATTTCTTCCAGGTGCTTAAACTCCCCATTGCTTTGACATGGTCCCAAGTCTTAGCCCACCCAGGCATTCAGGATTGTTCCTTGATTAGCTCCCATGACATTCATCAAAGGCCTCCCAGTGTTCTAACTATGTGAATTAATTTCAATGTCTCTTGTGTAGAGTTAGTAAGTCATAATGGATAATGACAAAGGCCTGGGGCTCAAACAGATTTGGGGTCCTAAACTGTCCCTGTCACTTATTAGCTGTGTAGCTTTGGGTAATTATAATACTAACTTCTGCACGACCTTGCTAATCAATGTGTGGTTCGTAGACCAGCAGCATCGGTATCACCTGGGAACTGGTTAGAAATGAGACTCTGAGACCCACCCAAGAAGGACTGAGTTGGAATCTGCACTTAAAAACAAAATTCCCTGTTAAAATTGGCATTCAAATCATTGCAATAAGCCACAGTTTTCTCACCTCTATAAATAAGGTAAAATAGGGTTAAAAAAAGAATCCTTTTTAGGGTTCTTGTTAGGATTTTAGGAGGTAATGATTACAAAGGGCTTAGCAGAGTGCATGAAATATAAGCCTAAAATCAACACTTATTAATTTTCAAAACCATTTTCTAAAATTTTCCCATCTTAAGGGAAATAAAGTCAAGGAAGTTTTGTAACTTCTTGTGATCACATACTAGTACATGAAGCCACTGGGACTTCCATCTCCATAGCAGGATTACACATTTATATACATACTCTGATGTACAACACAAATGTAGTTTCTATCATTGATATATTCTTCATAGCGAGGGGGGTGGAGACACAAAACTTTGACATCTGTGTACTCATAATATCACAATCTCTTCTTGTTCGGATGAGGTAACATCTTGTGCTTAAGTGTGCTGTTCTCTCATCCCTGCTTCCTGCTAAGGTGCTATCTTGTCATTTGGAGGTGAAAAAGAAAGGGCCTCTCTGCCAGGCAATGGTGGGTGAGGCCTGGTCCCTTGAGCTAAAGCCAGTCTAGTCTGGCCTTTTAGAGAAATGTGCTGTCTCCCACTGCCAAGTCCTGACTCTTTCTTATTGCCCAATTCCTATGCATAGTGGCTTGCTATCCTGACACGGACTTTCAGTGGGGAATGTGGATTTGTTTGGTTCTGCTGCATTCCACATGCAACTTGTGGGGAATGAAGAAGACTAGACTCATTTGTTTGGCCGCCTCACTCCACCAAGACAACTCCATCCCTCCCACGTTAGGTGGCTGTTGCTGAGCTCCAAATGTGACAAGCAACGACAATAGTCTCCATCATCCTACCCATTGCTTCTGAGAGCAGTTGTGCAGACTGTTACAATTCACTGTGGCTCTGGTCTTAAAAAGCCATTCGAATACTGTATTTGCTGTCCTGTACAGCCTAGGCTTTTACCAAACTAAGCAAAGAACTATTTCCACACAGTCCTCAGAATTCCCTAGCTCTATACTTTGCCCATGGTGTTTCCTTTGTCCTAAGTACCTAATCCACCCTGACCCCATCTGACACATCCAAATGGTACTTATTCTTGGAGTTCCAGCTCAAATGCCATGGCCTTGATGCTTCTATCTGTGATAATCTTTCCTGTTTGACTCCGAAATTCTTTCCTTGACCCTTACATGGTCTCATCATACATGTCTAGACCCTCCATGAGACAAAAATAAAATTTTTCTGTGTTCAGGAACAATGTTTTACATATTTATCTAAGTTTTACCTACCTCCCATCAAAACACTAGCACATAACATTGCTCAGTGGCAGAGAATCAACGAATATTATTGGGTGGGAGAATCAGATTTTTAGAAAGAATGGAAATTAGCTAATATGAAAAGAGGAAAAGGCAGCTAGACTGGAAGTTAGAATTTTCTTACAACTTGAAAAATACTAGTTCAATCTCTTCATTGTGTATTTGAAAAAACTGAAGCCCATGGAAGTAAAGGGTCGAAAATTAAAAAGACTGGACCAGATTCTAAGGGCTCCTGATTTCCATTTTGGTATTTTTTTCAAATTTAAAGAAAATTTTTTAAATTATATAAACATTATGTTTACTTTATTTTCATTTAATATTTTATACTCCTTTCTCTTTGTTGGTATTGTCAATTAAAACTTTTCATGGCCACCTAAATTTCATTAACAAACCAGATTGCTCCTGATTTTCTACCGTTTTGTTAAAACTAATAACTTTCTGCTTATAGCATTTTAAAAAATCGTTTCCAATGGGTATATTTCCAAGAATAAGTTTATTAAATCAATGTCTATAAACATTTTTATTAGTTAATATATACTGTCAGTTTTTCAGAAGTATTATGTTTTTAAAAGAATTATGAAAGTTTCATAACCACCTGACAAGAACATGTTATTGCTAATTTAAATGGGAAAACCATACCTGAATGTTGCTTTAACCTGCATTTTCCTGATTAGATATTTCCTCTTCTTCACTCTTTGTGCTAATTGGGTGTATCATCTGTCTATGTCATTTGCCTTCAAGTTTTTCTTACCATAAGTCTTTGTTATCTTTGATGGAATTAATTTTATTAATCTGCTTATTGCCCGTCAAAAATAAATAAAACCAATAATAACACTGAGTTAAAAACAAAAGCATTGAATGAGAAATGACCACAGTTAAGATTATGGTCTTCTATAACCTTCTTCTCTTCTTTTGCCCTCCCACTAATTACTTGGTTCACTTCTGTTCCTTTCTTGGGTCTAGGTTCACTTTCTCCTTCCTGTTGTGCTTTCCTGAACCCGTCTTCCCGAAGCTTCCATATAGTTTGCGACATTCTGCTCCTATCCTCTGCACCACAATATATCAGTTTATCCTCCTATCCCTTAAGGTTATGTTTCTAAGTTGGGGTACCAGGTGGGGTACTATTGGTGGAATACAAGATAATTTAACATGTTATATTTACAAACTTTTTAAAAATTTAGTAACATGTTTTAGACATGTTGAGTTTGAGGAGATGATGAGACAGCCATAAGCAATGCCGAGTAAGAATCTGGTACTCAGAGGGAAGGTCTAGACTGGAGACATACATGTGTGGACTGCCTGCATATGTGTGTAAACCGAGGCAGTGGTGTGCATGAGAACGCTTAGAAAGTTAGTGCAAAGTAAGAAGTGAGCCTAGCACCCAATGCTAAAGAACACCTACGTTAAATGGCTGTATAGGGAACAATGAGCTTAAGAGGGATAAAAATATGAGTACCAGAGATGCAAGGTAAACAAGCAAACAAAAAATAGAGGAGTATTATGAAACATTAATTATGAAATACTAATAGATACCAAAAGAAGAAAATGTTTCAGATAGAAATCAAGCTGTTCGAAGGCCAAATAAGATGTAGACCGAAAAATATCCAATGTATTTCTCAACATGGAGGGTATTGATGATCTTTGCAAGACTGTGGGGTGAGAAGGTCAAAAGCTTGACTAGAGTGGGTTGACGAGTGGTTAGAAGTGAGGAAATGCGAACAGCAGATTGGACTGCAGTTTACGGTGTGGTTGTTCCTGAGACGGAATGATGTAGGTAGGCATCATATCATGGCTTTGTAGGGAAGCAGTTGGAATTTTTGTTTTGTTTTAACGGGAGATACTGACATATATAAAAGCCAATAGGAATATTTCATTTGACAGGGAGAGAAGAAATATACAAGAGAGTGTGAGAATTCTGAAAATGTGGGAGAAGGTGGGAAGCAAAGCTCAACATTGTAGAAATGGGCTTTAGTTAGGAGGAGGAAAGATAAGCTTTTTCTATTAAAACCATAAAGCAACAACTGATGAATGAAAGGGTGGAAGGGAAAGCATGGCATGTGGGTGTTTAAGGGAGAAGTAGTGAGGGAGGGGTGGATTTCAGGTCCTTCCCTGCTTTTGTATAATTTTCTCTTCCTTAGGAACATAGTCTAATGTTTCCAATGGTGAGATAGGGGGTGGGGAGTGGAGATCGGGACAGTAGTTCTTGCAGTGTGTTGTTTTATGATAGAAAAATTGACTGACAGTTTAAATGATTGTTACGTAAGTTCTATATTTCTTTTCATTTGTAACAATCCTTGCAGGCTAGACATTACCTCACTATCACATCACAAGCATTGTCATTTTAATGAGTTTTATTTTTCCAGTAATGAGAGGGATTACGTAGGGTAATAATCCGTTTTGTTTTTTTTTTTTGTACCTTAAGAATTTAGATTGAATATAAAATGCCTCTTTTTAGCCTTATTTCACTCAACTAATTTATTATTCTAAGCCTAACTCCTGTGAGTTATCTATGTTTTTTTCTATGACTTTCTGAGTCTTGGGTATCCTGATAAAATTTAGAGAAGTTGGTGAAGTCTTGGAAGAGATACCCCTTCCTGGATTCCCAATGTAGTTATCAGCCAGGTTTAAATGCATACACATGCATACACACACACACACACATGCCCCTTGTCAGAATCTGCAACTTTAATCCAAGACCAAGAAATCCTATTTTAAAAGGTCTCTGTCACAAGCAGCTTTTTTCTGTATATCATGTGTATCATGATTTAGGCAGAGAAATACAATAGCTAAAGAAATGAATTTGGCTTCTGAGCTGCTTTGTCATTTAAATACTACCTCTGTGATTTTGGACTAGTCACTGAACCCTGGTGCCTGCATGTGGATTAGAAACAATTACACCCCAACTCTTCACAAACCTGGGTACTGCTGTAAGGATCGGACCAATAACATACACAAAGGCAGGCTTTTCACAGGTTACTCATGCTTGAAACACCTTTAATTATGCCCTTCTCAATAACCGTATAAGACTCCAAGTTAATGCATTAAATTTTAGGCATGACCTCTCTAACAGCAAGGACCCAACGAGGCATATTTGCTTCTTAGGATCACTGTGAGTCTCCCCAGGGTTCTCTCCCTTCCATGTCTAATTATGACAGAAATCCACATTTTCAGAATTTCAGAGAGGTTTTCTTGAAAGCTAAAAGGTTGCTGCAGAGACTCATGAGGACGGTCTAATTGGAGAGGGAGGGTGCAGGGGGAGGAGGGGTTGTTCCAGTGTGCAATCCGAGACGTCCCTCTCAGTCCCCCGAGAACGTTAAAAAGGCTGACAACCAACATTTAATGCATGCTTCATAAGTACCAGGACCATTCGAGGCACACTTTTGCACTTAGACACTCATTTCATTCTCAGACTAACTACTTACTAACACCGTCATCATCTCTATTTTACACATGGGGAAACTGAGGCACAGAAAGGCTAAATCACTTGCCCAGGACTCGGAGCCAAGCAACTAACGACACGAATCATAGTGATGCTTCCTTTCCTTTGCTGCACACAGAAGGTACCCGAATGCCCCTCGGTGGGATGTGAGGATCCCAGCCGCGGGCTGGCGCTGTCTGGAGAGTGACGTCTCCGTGGAAGGGGCCGAGGCAGCGGAGGCGGGAGCCCGCCGTGCACGGAGCCCGAGCCGGGGCCGACCTGTTGCCGAAGCCGCGCTTGGAGCCGCCGCGAGCAGGTAACCGCGCAGGGCAGGGGCCGGGACCGGGCGGGGACCCCCCTCCCCAGCGCCCACCGGCGACTCTGCCCGTGCCTATCAGCGATCGGCGGCTGCAACCTCGGGTTTGCGACTTTACTCTTCTGACCTTTCCCAGATCGCTTCCCAGTTCCGCGGGCACTTTCTAGAGCCGCCGTCCGGGAAGGCGCTGGTTCCGTCGCTGGCCCGACTTCGGGGGCTTCCCTCCTCGGCTCCCTGCACCCCGGCTGCCCGCGGGCGCCAGGCCTGCGGAGCAGGGACCCGGCGGGGGGCGTGGGGACCCGGGGGCGCCTTGGTGACCTGCAGCCCCCTCTCCAGGGCTGCGCTGTCGCAACTCTGTGACCCTCCTCGGAGAGCGTGGTCGATGCCAGCGGGTTTTCCAACGTGCCCTCCTGTGTGCCGATCCCCGGGAATGACCTCTGCGTCCCAGCCTCGTGCTGTGCGTTCCCACTCGCCAGAAAGGCCCAGAACCCCACAGAGCCCTCAGCGAAGGCACTTGGTGAGGTTTTAGCTCTTTCTTGAGGTGAAAGAGTTTCCAGAAAATGCCAGGTTGGCCTTCTGCCAAAACATCAGGCATTTTCCTGCAGTGCCGCCCTTGGTCACACGTAGTAGGGTCTGGTGTGAAGAGAGGAAAATTACCTCCTTCCCGCTGTCGTTTTTGTTAAAGACAGAAGTACAAACTAAGAAGCAGAAATAGGTTTGTGTATCTCCCATTTCCCCTCAGCTAGGCTGCAGACACTTCAAAGATTGTTTTAAAGAATCTTAAATATAACATGAACTAAAAGGCGACGCTGGTTTTCTTTTTTGATCAAAGTATTCAAAGTTGTTTTAACCAGGTATCTAAATTTCTAATTCCATTACACATCTGAATCACATTGAATTGATTACAACCAGGGGGAAGATGGGCAAGTCAACGGTTTGTAAATTGCGAAGGACATATTTCTGTTTTCAACTGGAATCCTAATTAAACCAAAAAAGATCGGGTAAAATTATGTTATAATGGTATTTTAAGTTATGGTTGAATTTGCAAAATTGCTATGAAATGCTCAAAGACAGTACCATTATCACCAACAGAATGTCAATTGTATGCAAGTTCAGTGAGAGTCTTTTATCTGTTAAAAGCTTCTAAAGATTGATCATTTAATAAAATAGTGACTTCACTACTTACTGCACTGTCTTTAAAGGCACACATTAATATTAGAGTGGACATTGTCATAATAATCTAAAATGTGTTTCATGATTGCTGGACAATAACACATGCATTATTCATATGTCATTACCCTATGCCTTTTGTCAGTATGTTTTTCTAAAATTCACATAATCCAGTAAGTTCTACCAGCCATTTTTTCTTGATGTTTATCTATAGGCAACTTCAGAGTGTTTGAAGCTCAAACTTATTTTCATCTATTTTATATGTTTATTCTTGATGTATTTTGTGAATACATTAAAAAGTATTTAAAATTATATATTAGAAATTCATTACTTTGATTCCTTTATCACATAGTTTCTGTTAATCATCCTGCTTACCAATATTCTTTCACAGATGCCAAAGCTTCTGGGATGTATAGATATAAATTCACTAAAACCCAGTGAATAATTTGCTCCTGGAAAATCAGTTCATTTATTTTAGTTGTGGTTTTTCTTGGCTGTGTGTGTGTGTGTGTGTGTGTGTGTGTGTGTATACACATAAGAGAAATTTGTGATGAGAATTCCATGTAAATGCTTCTATGATAAATATTCATAAGCCTTTCCACTGTATTACATTAACATGGGTTTCCAGCTGTAATCTGGGGCACAAAATAAGGAGAACTTCATTTCTCAAAGCTTCTTATACTTAAAAATCATTTTTAAAAATAATACCCTCGTTATGGAAAGAAATGATTTTAGGTGAACACTTTAAAACTGTCATGTATACTCAGAAAATGGGATGAATATAATCTCCTAAACATATCTAGTATTTTCATAGTCTTAAAAAATTGTCCTCTTAAATATACGAATTTTATGCTTAGCATTAACCCAATGTTAACAGCTGATTTTTCTTTCCTTTCTATTTCCCTTTGGTTTTACGTTCTAGCTTTGTGAGATAAACTGGCTCTTAAATGAATTTTCCAATTGCCTTGAAACTGAATGCTAAGGGTCCAGAGAGTCCTTTACTCTATTAAACCAAAAGGCAGATGGAAACATACTGCTCCTGCCATGAGTTGCAATGGTCATCACGGCAGATAGCTGTTTACAATGGGTCTCATGTCCTTGGTGTGCTTTGTGGAGTTTTGAAATACAAGATCTCTAAACGTAAAGAGATTAGGTTCTCTTCCCAGGCAGGCTTCTGAGTAACTCTGTGCCTCAGGCAAGTCATGTAACTTCTCTGTATCCTCAAATATAAAAGGCTGAGTTTTACGATGTCTAAAATCCTTTCACCCCTAGAGGTTCCCCTGTTTCTATGGTAGAAGGTCAGAAGATCCAAAGTGAGAAAGCTCAGATTTTTTTTTTTTTGCACCACTTGAGAGCCTCTGCCCTTAGGCAAGGGCCTGAAATTCTACAACATCAGTGTCTCCTCTGTAAAGTGGCCCATTTGAAGGAATTCATAGAATTGTCTATATGACCCCGCTTGATGCAGTGACTGGCACACAGGAGATACACAGTAATATTTTTTAAGGCACTCATCTCTGACAAATCTAAAGAGGTATCTGGCTGTGACAGGGGACAGGTGAGCAAAGAGCAGAGGAGTCTGCATCTGCAGGTGGCCAGTTCCCAGTATGGCTCCTGTATGCAGCAGAGACCAGGGAAAGAGAAGGTCAGAGTCCCAAGCATTGCGAGTGCCTCTTTGATCTCTCCCCTACCTCCCATCACCCACAAAAGTTAAAGTGAGTTAAGGACAGCACAAATATTAAATTAATCTCACTGCTACACAAGGCTGAGCAGACATCCTGTTCCAGTTGCCATATCAAACTAGGTTCAACTCTGTTATAGCTAAGCATACCAGACAGGTTGTATAATGGCCATCAGAATAAACACAACCCAAACCACATCATACCAGTAATTTAAAGAAAAAACTCCACAAACTGACCCCTGAAATGCTAAAAAATTGGTTCTCCCTTAACTTTGTTATCACTGAAAATTTAAAGTTTCCAAATACTATGAAAGCATATTTCTTACCTCATTTTTTTCTTGGGGTGTTGCGGCTACTTTTTCGCTCCTGAGCTTGGTAGCAAAGGAAGGGAAGATTACTGGCAACACATCAGGGTTTCGAGAGAAGCAGGGAAGACCAAGATCTAAAGGAGAAAATGGCGTCCTCAGCTAAGTTCCTTCCCGTATTTATTTCCAAGGACACGTGCAAAGGGTCAGGGCCCTTTGTTAATTTCTTTAACAAAGGTCAGCTGATTTCAGCTGCCCTTTGTACTCAGCAAACAAGCTTTGGGCAGGTGTTTTCGCCTGACTCTTCATTCACCTTGCTCACGTTCTTTCCATCCATCCAACCAACCAAGCAACCATCCATCCATCCTTTCCTCTAGGCCCAGCCCCTACACTGGGGTATTGAAAGGATCTCATTTAGGTCTGCATGAAGTCTGGGTTCCATTGGTGCAGACTAAAGCACCTGCCATTAGTTAGCACTCATGTGTCTTTCGCTAGTTCCTCATACAAGTTTCAGTTAATTCATGTTTTCAGAAATCTGGAGCATCTACCAAGCATATTAGAATATCATAGTTCTGGTTGCATTCCCACCAAATTTAGAAAACATCGACAATTTCCCAAAGCCAAATTAGATCATAAATAGGTAATCTTGAGTGAACTATAGCCTCATATGCATTATCTCATTTCATCCCTATGATTTTAGAAATTAAGTACAATCACAATCCCTGTTTTGTCGATAAAGAAACTGAAGCTTAGAAATAATTTGTCCAAAGTCAATAATGTTTACTAGGTTGAGGACGCAGGATCAAGTCCGCATGCTTAAATTCTATACTGCAGAGCTCCCAGCTTTACAGTAACAACAGCTTAAAAAGTACTGATTTTTTTATATACCAGGCCTTTCCAAGTGAAAGCTAGGAAGAAATAAATATTACAGTCTTGATGAAGGTTCTTATAAGCAGAAGTAAAAAGCATCAGTCATTTGTGAAGCTTTTTCAAATGCTCACCCCTGAATCCCACTATAGGAGATCGGTGGGCGGGAGTCCAGTTTGGGTATGTGATTCTGAGTGAAAATCATTTTCATGATTTCTCGTAGTAAAAAAAGTTGGTTCCATGAAACAGATTGCTATATTTGTATGTAAAATAAAGGTATTTGTATTTGGAACAGTTAAAAAAAAAAAAAAGTTGGTTCCAATCTACATTGCTCTTTTGCAACTATAGGCAGACGAATCCTAAGTGTTGTCTGGGAAGGCAGGTATTTAGAGAAAACATACCAAAAAGATAAACATTTTTTTATTTCAGCCTCACCAGAATGCAAATTAAACCAAACAGTTACCTATATTAGAGTTTACCACCTGTGTACGTAAAACTCGGTAAGGAAAAGTTTCAAAATGAGAGCTTGCTCATGATCTTATGATTCTCATATCCTGGGAAAGTGTTACTTAGACAAACTGCCTCCCCTTTCTGAGAGCGGCATCTCATTCTCTCGTCTCCTTGCTAAATGTAGATATTTAAAGAGGCAACACTTGCAGTACCCAGGATTTCTGTGAAATCCCCCACTTTTCCTGAAAACACAAGATCTCATATAAAGTCTTTAAATCTAAAGTACCTCATTGAAAGTCTCTAAATTTTCCTTTCTGTTTTACTTCCTGTCCCTGCATTCTTGGCACACTGATACGAAACTGAATGTAGGTTCTCTCTAGGAACACAGCTTCCATTCCTTCTTGTAAGGAATGTATCTCATTTATAATAGGCGACTCTTAGAGTTTATCGCCTGCTTCTTCCTTTGCCCCTTACTGGGAATCTCCTGTCCTCCTATCGAGTTCCCCATCCTCCACAAGTTGCCAAGGGTTTTTTTTTTTCTGTGGGTAGTAGCCATTTATATCACGTATATCACAGGGCCATTTCAGTCTTAGAAGTCTTCGGCTACAATCCTACCTTTCTGAGGGAGTTCCCTTTGTTCCTACTTTTTTCAGCTGGAAAAGCTAACGTTGAATAATTTCTGACCCCGAGTGTGATTTATGCTTCTTCCCAAACTAGCAGCCCTGTGCTTTCTCTGAACATTGACGCACCAAAGATCAACTTGAGTTCAACCAAATACCCTGATCCTGAGCTTGTTTTTCTTGACATTTGGATTATCCAGGTTTTAGTAACTTCTTCTTATTCATGTTTTCCTGTAGAATTAAGACCTAACTTGAAGATTGTACAGCATTCAAAGCCTTACAAGTTCTCTCGGATCCCATCCTCAGTGCTCACTGTTCTTTTCCTCGTTTGGTTCTCTTGAGCCTTGAACATGCCAAACTCATTCCCACTTAAGCTTCTGCACTTGATGCTCCCCTGACCCAAGATCTCACCTCTCAGAGCCGCACAAGGAGGGATTCTTTTTGTCCTTTCAAGCTCGGGTCTCGTGTTCGTCTTCGTGCCACTGGTCACTGCAGTATTGTCAGATTTTTGTCAAAGCTAGTTGAGACTATCTCCATTTATATGTTTACTTGTTTATGATTTTACTGCCCCAAATGAGAATACAAGCTCCATGAGAGATGCACTCTATGCTATCTATTTACTGCTGGCCTCAGCGCCTAGAACAGAGTCTAGCACATAGTAGATACTTGACAAATACTTGTTCTGTAAAGATTTCATTTCCTTATCAGATTCTCCTACTTTTATAGGTCCAGGCAAGTTGCTGAAACTTGAACTTCACGCAGGTCCCATTCTTCCTTTCTGCTATTTTTTCCTCTCCTTTCTATTGATCCTACCTTAACTAAAAGCCCAACTGATAAATATAATATATATATATATATATATATATATACACACACACACACACACACACACACACGGGCAAATATATATGGAGGAAAACTTCATATGGAGGAAAACTTTTGAAAAAGCTATTTACCATTGACTGCACCATTTTAATATACATCCAAGTTCCACCGTATCTGCGTATGTTGATTTATAAGAATAGTCTGAGTCCGAGCACTAAGACATTTCTAAAGCTCCTCACCACCCACCATGCTTTGTGGAGAGCAAAGTGGACTGGGGGCAGGAAAACAGCGAGGAAGAGATAATCAGAGCACAGATTTATAACAAGTGTACTAAAATTATCCCCAGAAAGAGAAGTTCACCATCAGAGCAAAAATACTAAAAATAGTACGGAAATTCTATAGGAAATTTATTTTCCAATATTTCATCAGCAGAGTTATATAGTTTTAAGTGTATGTTTTATACATTTTTTCTTAGTTTCTATATATTTTAACTTTTGATTCATTGTAAATAAAGCAGTTTTAAAAATTTTACTTTCAAGTTATCTATTGCCAGTATTTAGAATTACAATTGATATTTGTAAATTGACCTTATATCTTGAGACTTTGCTAAATTATTATTTATGATGACTTTTAGGTAGATACAAGATTTTCTATTGATCATGCCTTATGCAAATAAAGACAGTTTCAGTTCCTCCTTTTTAATCTGAATGTCTTTTATGTATTTGTTTTGCCTTATGCACTGGCTATATATGATAAAAAAGAAATTTCAGGACCCCCTAAATTTATTATGCCAAGGGGAAAGTTAAGCCCTAGAGACCGAGTCACATAGTATGTTTGTAACTTCTGTTTCTTATAGATTAATTCTCTTCTTCATGGTTCTTGTTTGCAAATGACTAGGAAAGACCAGAGACCAGACCTCCCCCACTTCCAATCACTGATCTTTATTATAGATTAACTGCCTCCTTTATTATCTTGTATTTAACTCAAACCAGATGGTGTCCAAGACCCCATGACTGTTACAACTTCAGTGTAAAATGTTACATATGCCTTTCCCAAAAGAAAAAGACCACCTCCAATAAGAGCAGTATAGCTACACATTAAGCCTCATATAAAAACGTGTAAAATTCTGTTAAACTTCCCTAAACTTTGTCTTTGTGCATGATCCCAAACTTCTACACTTCAGAACACTGACTTCCATTCTTTAAAATCCGTGCTTCTCAAGCAGCAGTCTTTAAACTTTTTGGTTAAATAAGCTCTCTTTAAACTAGGTTCTGACCCTTTTGATTATTTTAGGTGGACAACCTCCAGTACAGCATTAAAACAGTCACAGCAGACATCTTAGCCTATTCCTGATCTAAGGGCACAGTATTCAGTAATTTTACTATTGACTATCTGTTGCAGTAATTGTATGTTTTGTGCAGGTCTCCTTTATCAAGTAGAGAAAAATTCCCTTTTTTCCTAGTTTTTAAAATCATAATTAGTGTTGAATACTATGTTCTTTTAAATATACTGAATTTACATTCATGGATTGAAACACTCAATATTATTAAGATTTTAATTATCTTCAAATTGACCTATAGATTCAGTTGATCTATAGAGTCTATTGATCTATATTCAATCCACAGAATCAATCCAACGAAATCCCAACATTGCTTTCTTGAAGAAAATAACAAGCTATAAATGGATATAGAAAAGCAAAAGACCTAGAAGAGACAATTTTTTTAAAATGAACAAGTTTGGAGGACTTAGACTACTTCATTTCAAGATTTACCATAAAGCTACAGTAATCAAGACAGTGTGTTACTGGTGTACACATAGCCGTATAGATCAAACACAATAAGGAGTACAGAAATATACCTACACTTATATAGTCAATTTATTTTAGACAATGGAGCCAAGGTCATTCAATTACAAAAGGATCTTTTGAATAAATGGTACTAGAACTAGGTATCTCTGATGAAAAAAATTAATCTCGATCCTTATATCACACCATACATAAAAGTTAAATTGAAATGGAGCATAAACATAAAAATAGGTTAAAACTATAAACCTTCCGTAAAAAATATAGGAGAAAGTTTTTGAAAACTTGTAGAGGAACGATTTCTTAATTATGACACAAGAAGCGAAAACCACAAAAGAAATAAACTGATACTATTAACTTTATCAAAGTCAAAGAAAAAAATTTGTTCTCTAAAAGACACAGTTAAGGAAACAAAAAGGCAAGCCACAGAGTAGGAAAAAATATTTGTAAAGCATATATTTTACAAACTGGTTATATTCAGAAGATATAAACAATTCTTATAACTCAATGAGAATACAAAGAACCACTTCACGAAAAGATTAATAGCCAATAAACTCATGAAAAATGATCAGAATCCCGAATCTTCATGAAAAAGCAAACTAAAAAACAATGAGATACCTCTGCCCTGTGCCTTCTCAATAGGGGTAAAAATTCATTTCTAGGTGGAGGTGAAAAAATATTTCTCTTAATATCTATAAAGCACAAATATGTATACAAAGATATATACACAGTACAAAACAGATGGTATTCAAATTTTATGCTGAAATTTTTAAAATTTTTTTTAAGAAATCTAAAGTGACTCAGGGCAGAGGGGAGTGCAAAAATGACAAAAATGGCCGAGAAACACTGCTCTACTCAAACACTAAATAGCTGAAATTAAAAGGAGTGACTATAGTAACTGTTGGTGACGATGTGCAGGAAGGGGAACTCTCGTGTATTACTAGAGGGAATAAACAATGGACGAGTCACTTGGGAAAACAGTTTGGCATCATCTTGTACATTTAAACATACATTTAGCATGCAACTCGGCATTCCTATTCCTAAGTATTTATGCAAGAGAAATGTAAACATACGACCACCCAAAACCTGTCCATGAATGGTCATTATAACATCATTCATAATAGGCAAAAACTGGCAACAATTCAAATTAGTGAGTATATAAACAAATTATAGTATATCTATATTTTGATACTCATTAACAAACAAGAATAAACTACTGATACATGCAAAACATCAATGAATCTTATAAAAGAAATCATGCTAAGTGAAAGAAATCAACTCTTAATAACCAATATATAGGCATATATTATTTCACTTTGCTTTCTTGCATTTTTTACAAATCGAAGGTTTGAGGCAACCCTGTGTCAAGCAAAGCTATCAGTGCCATTTTCCAGCAGTACATACTCACTTTGTGTCTCTGTGTCAGATTTTGCTAATTCTTGCCCCATTTCAAAATGTTTTTGTATCTGTAGTGATGATCTGTGATCAGTGATCTTTGATGTTACTACTGTAATTGTTTTGGGGTGCCATAACTGCACCCGTGTAAGACTGCAAAAGTAATAGGTAAATGTGTGTATTCTGACTGCTCCACCAACTGGCCAATCCCCTCTCTCTCCCCCTTTCCTTGGGCCTCCCTATTCCCTGAGACACAACAATATTGAAATTAGGCCAATTAATAACCCCGCAATGGTGTCTAAGTGTTCGAGTGAAAGGAAAAGTTGCAGGTCTCTCACTTTAAATCAAAGGCTAGAAATGATTAAGCTTAGTGAGCAGGGCATGTCGAAAGCAAAGATAGGGCAAAAGCTAGGCCTCTTGTACCAAACAGTGAAGTTATGAATACAAAGGAAAAGCTCTTAAAGGAAATTAAAAGTGCCACTTCAGTGAACACATGAATGATAAAAAATGTTAAACAGTCTTATTGCTGATATGAAGAAAGTTTGAGTGGTCTGGATAGAAGATCAAACCAGTCATCATATTCCTGAAGCCAAAACCTAATCCAGAGCAACACCCTAACTCTTTTTAATTCTGTGAAGGCTAAGAGAGGTGAGGTAGCTGCAGAAGGAGGTTTGGAAGCTGGCAGAGGTTGGTTCATTAGGGTTTAAGGAAAGAAGTCGTCTCCATGACATAGAAGTGCAAGGTGAAGCAGCAAGTGCTCATGTAGAAGCTGCAACAAGTTATCCGGAAGATCTGGCTAAGATCATTGATGAAGGTGGCTACACTAAACAAAAAATTTTCAGTGTAGACAAAATAGCTTTCTACTGGAAAAAGATGGTATTAAGGACTTTCACAGTGAGAGAGAAACCAATGACTGACTTCAAAGCTTCAAAAGACAGGCTGACTTTCTTATTAGGGGCTAATGCAGTTGGTAATTTCCAAGTTGAAGCCAATGCTCATTTACCATGTCAAAAACCCTAGGGCCCTTAAGAATTATGCTAAATCTACTCTGCCATGCTCTATGAATGACACAAAAAAGCCTGGATGACAGCACATTTTTTTATGGCATGGTTTTCTGAATATTTTAAGCCCGCTATGGAGACCTACCGCTCAGGAAAAAGGATTCCTTTCAAAATAGTACTGCTCTTTGACCATGCATGTAGTCACCCAAGAGCTCTGATGGAGATGTACAAGGAGATTCATTTTGTTTTCATGCCTGCTAATACAACATCCATTCCGCAGCTCACGGGTCCAAAAATTTTGACTTTCAAGTCTTACTTAAGAAATACATTTTGTAAGGCAATAACTGCCATAGATAGCGATTCCTCTGATGGATCTGGGCAAAGTAAATTGAAAACTTTCTAGAAAGGATTCACCACTCTAGATACAATTAAGAACATTCGTGATTTATAGGAGGTGGTCCAAATGTCAATATTACTAGGAATTTGGAAGAAGTTGATTCCACCCTCATGGTGACTTTGAGAAGTTCAATATTTCAGTGGCAGAAGTCACTGCAGATATGGTGGAAATAGCAAAAGAGCTAGAATTAGAAGTGGAGCCTAAATAAGTAACTGAATTGCTGCAATTTCACGATAAAACTTGAATGGATGGAGTTGCTTCTTATGGATAAGCATAAGAATGTGGTTTCTTGAGATAGAATGGATTCCTGGTGAAGATGCTGTGAACGTTAGTAGAATGACAACAAAGAATTTAGAGTATTACATAAACTTAATTGATAAAGCAGCAGCAGGGTTTGAGAGGGTTGACTCCAGTTTTGAAAGAAGTTCTACTTTGGGTAAAATGCTAACAGCATTGCAGCATGCTGCAGAGAAATCTTTCATTAAAGGAAGAGTCAACGATCCAGCAAACTTCATTGTTATTTTAAGAAATTCCCACAACCACCTCAAACTTCACCAATCACTACCTTCAACAGTCAGTAGCCATCAGCATCAAGCCAAAACCTCCCACCAGCAAAAAGATTACGCCTTGCCGAAGGCTCAGATGACTGTTAGCCTTATTAAGCAACAAGATATTTTCTCATTATGATATGTACTTGTTTTGGATATGATGTCATTGCACACCTAATAGACTACAGTATAGTGTAAACATAACTTTTATATGTACTGGGAAACCAAAAAATCTTTGTGACTCACTTTATTGTGATATTCACTTTATTGTCATGGATTTAGAACTAAATCCATGCTATATTCCAGGTATGCTTGTACTATATCTTTTTATTTATATGAAATTGTAGAAAAAAATAAAACTATAGTGTCAGTCCAGTAATTGCTTGGGGCTGGGTTTGGGAGAGATTTATTGAAAAGTGACACTAGACAACTTTTTGGAGTGACAAAAATATTCTATGTCTTTATTGCAGTGATGATTACATCACTATAGGCAATTGCCCAAATGCATCAAACTCTACATTTAAAATGGGCTAATGTTCTTGTATGCAAATTATACCTGAATAAAACTGCAAAATAGTAATAAATTGTAACTCATTGACTAATAATAGAAGAATCTATAAATCTACAGTGAAATAAATAGAAGCTCTCTTTATAGTAGATTGCCAACTAATGAATATAGAAGAAATCATGTAATTAAAAAAAATCACCATTTGGCAATTACCATCATAATAATTGATTCAAGTGAGAAACATCAATGAAGGTTAAAACTGGTGGGTGTTGCCTGTACCAGTTTCCTAGGGCCACTATACATCTTACTGCATATTTGGTGGCTTAACACAATAAAATTTATTTGCTCATAGTTGTGGGGGCCAGAGGTCTGAAATCAAGCTGTAGGAAGGGCCAAGTTCCCTCTGAAAGCTCTAGGAGAGAATCCTTCCTTATTCCAGCTTCTAGTGGCTCCATGCATTCCTTGGCAGCGTAACTCCAACCTCTGCTTCCCTCTTCACATGGGCTTCTCTATGTGCCTGTGTCTGAGTCTCCCTCTGCCCTTCTTTTTTGAGGACACCTGTCATTGGATTTAAGGCTTACCCTAAATCTGGATGATCTCATTTCCAGATCCCTAATTATTTCTGTAAAGACTATTTCCAAATAAGATCGTAGTCTCAAGTTCCAGGGAGAGATATCTTTGGGAGAGTCACAATGCAACCCACTACAGTGAAAATAGGGTATTTACTGAGTATCTCCAACAGGATACCTATTAAGTGCCAAGGGAAAAATAGAAACTCCACAATGAAGAAACCTGGCAAATCAAGGTCAATGTCATGAGTGATAGTACAAATTTATATTATGTGCCTCCTTGTGTGATGCACCATGAAGGTTACGATGTCATTTCTATAATATTTCTGCCAAAAATGCATAATGTGAATCTAATTCTGAGGAAACATACACAAACCCAAGTTGAGTGATATTTTATGATACTTTCAGAAACGTCAAGGCTATAAAAGATCAAAAAGGAGGATGGAGAGACTTAACTAGAGAAAAATTGGACTAGAGAAAAATTCCTTTAGCTCATTGGAAGACGTTGTGTAGTGATGATATTTGAGTAAGATCTTTAGATAGACAGTGTTTCGTCAGTGATAATTTCTTAATTTTGATTATTGAATTGTGGTTGCGTAGGAGAACATCTTTATGGGAAGTATACACTGAAGTATTTAGGGGCACAGGGATGTTATACCAATAACTTACACCCAAATAGTTTAGAAAATACTGTGTGTGTGTGTGTGTGTGTGTGTGTGTATAAAAAGATAATAAATATGTTAGTATCTGGGACATCTGAAAAGTGTATGGAAGTTCTTTGTATAATTGCTCTAACTTTTCTACAGATCTGAAATTATTTCAAAATAAAAAGTTTTGAAAAATAAAACTGTGCTCTCAGGACTGCTTTGGCTGTGTCCCACAGATTTTGGTAATTTGTGTCACCTTTGTCATTTAGTTCAAAGAATCTTTTGATTTTCATTTTTATTTCATCATTTATGAAGGAATCGTTCAGCAGGGAGTTGTTTAATTTCCATGACTTTGTATAGAGATGAGAGTTTCTACTGGGGTTGATTTCTATTGTTATTCCACTGCAATCTGAGAAGATGCATGGTATAATTTCTATTTTTTTAATTTTTTTGAGGCATTCTTTGTGTCCTAGAATATGGTCTATCTTAGAGAATGTTCCATGAGCTGCTGAGAAGAACGTATATTCTGTGGTTTTTGGGTAGAATGTCCTGTAAATGTCAGTCAGGCCCATTTGTTCTAGGGTTCTGTTTTAGTCCATAATTTCTTTGTTAATTTTCTGTTTGGAGGATCTGTCCTGTGCTGTCAGTGGGGTGTTGAAATCCCCGACTATAATGGTGTTGCTGTTCATCA
>CAUYRB010020501.1:0-12020 GCA_963574695.1 Propithecus perrieri | reverse complement strand
TAGTGTTATGCTCACAATCATCACAAACTCCTCCTCCACCTCTGAAGTGTTCAGAAGGAAATGGGTCTGCCAAGATGTTGTAGTGGCAGCTTCTGGAATGGCTGTTACATTGACAAGGTTTACAGTTGAAAGCATGAACTTGATCACCTTGTCGGAAAGGCTTGTCATTATAAAGAGGCAAGCAGCGTTCACACTAGAACAATAAATATCGGAACAATAAAGAAATATAAAGTTGTGATTTTCTTTCTTTTTATTTATACATCAGGTACTTTCACCAGATGTAAAGCTAATATGAGTGAGTTAAAAGCCAGCAACCACTTTAGTTTGAAGAATGTTTTATAAATCAGAAAATAGCATATCATAGGCATGATAGGGTGGAACTGTAAAAGCAAGCAGAAATCGTGCAAAGCGATCTTAATAATCAATAAGAAATGTTACAATTGTTACAAGACCTTTAAAAACTTTAAAGACTTTAAAACATTAAAAACTCCCTACTGTTGCTTATAAATGGGAAATAAAAAATAATAAAACATTATTTACTACTCTGTAAGTTAAAACATAATAAAGTTGGAGAATTAAGTTGCTTTATTTCTTTGTTAAAATTTCATCAGCTGGAACTGGAACAAAGCAACTAAAGCTGGAAATATTTTTTAAATTGATGATTTTAACTTTCTAATATAAATACAATTTATGGACAAAGCAAAATTTTTCCATAGATTTAAGTAAAACTCACCTGAACTGAGTCTAGCATAACTGTGTATTTAGTAAAAGTATCCTTCTAGAAAATAAAGGAAGTAGAAAATAAAAAGCCCTGATAATTTGACTATCAAATGATAAGTCAAAATATTAACATGAGACAATTTCCAAAATTTGGGTGTGTGTACATTTTTCTTTTCAAAATTGAGAATATATGTGTGTCTTGTGTGTTCCCTATTATATAGCTCTATATTATTAAATATCGTGTATTTTATTGCATTATTTCTCAATTTTTCTACTAAATAACATTCAACTTTTCCACAATTATTACACATTTACTGTTTTCAAATTTATCTTTGAGATAGGAAATGAATATATCTAAGTATTTTAAGAAAATTATAAGAGATAAAGTCACATTATGAAACAGTAAAAACATTTTTAAAGATTTTGTTAAATAAGGCCAAATTCCTTCTAGAAAAATTAAACTCATTCATGCTCCCACCAGCAATATCTAAGAATGTCCATTTTCTTGTGTTATGCCCATATAAAAACTATGATTGTTGTATTTTCACTATTTTGACTTTAGAAAAACATATTAATCACTGTTCTAGTGTGTATGTCTTTGTTTACTAGTAAAGCCAAATATTCTTATTCTTCATCTAGTTCCTGGTTATATATGGTTCTTTCCGAGAAAATTGTTCTTTTTTTTGTATATTCATTTTTTTTTTTCCAGACAGGTTCTCACTCTGTCACCCAGGCAGGAGTGCGGTGGCAAGATCATAGCTCACTGCAGCCTCGAACTCCTGGTTTCATCTGATCCTCCTGCCTCTGCCTCCCTAGTAGCTGGGACTACAGGCACACATCACCATGCCTAGCTAATCTTTTTATGTTTTGTAGAGATGGATTCTCACCATGTTGTTCAGGCTGGTCTTAAACTCCTGTCCTCAAGGAATCCTCTGTCTCAGCCTCCCAAAATGCTGGGATTACAGGTATAAGTCACCATGGCCAGCCCATTTTTCTTGTTGATTTTAAAGATTTTATCAGATAGTAGGATTTTCCTTTTGCTTGTAAAATAGTGAAGATTTAGTTGATAATTCTTAATATATATATTTATATTTATTTTTTCTCTACTTCATTGGCCAGAATTTTTAGCATAATAGTTAATTTATATGATATAATAATGACAGTAGGCATAATTGTCTTTTTTCTGATGTTAATGAAAATGTCATTAATGTTTAATCTTTTATAATAATGTTCACTATTGATGTCACACAGACAATTTTTATCATTTTAAAAAATAAATTGCTCACCATCAAACTGGTATTAACCGATCAACACATAAATGCACATATAAGAATAACATCTATTGGATGTTGGGCAGGGGGGAGGGGGGAGGAGGGATGAGGGGACGGGTATTTGCATACACAAAGAGTGCAATGCGCACCACCCGAAGGATGGACATATTTGAAACTCAGACTTGGGGGGCAGGGGGGCGGGGAGGGCAAGGGCAACATATGTAACCTAAACATCTGTACCCCCATAATATGCTGAAATAAAAAAAAATAAAATAAAATAAAAAAATAAATTGCTATTCCAAAGCCAAGATGCATTTATATTAAAACAAGAAAAAACTTAATACACTGTCAATTTTATTAAATATTCTGATTGAATTATTGACCTATTGAATTGATAAATCATATAATAGGTTAATGGGAATCTATGCTAGCATTTTTAGAATAAATCCAACATCATTAATGATAAATAATGCCAAGTAAAAAAATTATTTAGGAGTTTTACATTTATATTCATAAGATTTCTCTAAGTTTTATAAAGACTTATTAAAATAAATAGACCTTAAAATTTTAATAGGTAATCAATATGTATTTGTATTTATAAAATTAATTTTAATATCTGAATGATCAGAAAATTCTCATTTTATGCACACACTAAAACCTGTTACATTTTGTCAAATTATATTTCATATAAACTATGATTGATTCAAGATAAGATTTAAAATAAACAAATACCAGTATTTCTGAAAATTATTTTTCTCACACTTCATTTGCTGTGAAATACTCAATGTGATTTCCCAAAGTGCCCAATGTATGCCAGAGTTATGTATTAAATCATGAATCAGAAGAGTCAAACCACATTAAATGTCTCCCTGTTTATCCATAATAATCACCCTTTGCTCTTTGTTTTTTATTAATATTGTTAAAAACTATTTTGATATTAGAACAAGGTCATTTCCTTGTTCTAATTTATGTAATGAATCTTTAATATTTTAGAACAGTTTGACATATTTCATCATTATTATTAGAACATAGTACAGTCTAGAGAATTTTTTGCCAGTCTAGAGAATTTTTTGCCAGTATTTACTTTTCTCCACCGGTTCATAGTTGAGCAATTGTTTCCCTTTAACATTTTTAAAGGGAGAAGGTAAAAAATAAGAATTTAATTATCCAGCATGTAGATGTTTAATGGTATTCTGAAAATTTTAGCATGAAAACAAAGTGAGTTTTTTCTATTTAATTGAGGAGATGAAAGAAAGAAAGAGAAAAGAATAAAAATATAAACAACAAACTTGCCTACTACTTTATTATTGGATTAGAAATTGAAGACAAAGAGGTTAAGTAAGATGAACAATGCCATTGGAGACTTAGTCCCTGAGTCCACTTGGCATCTAGGAATCTTTTCTCTCTAAAAGGAAGGTAACTCAATCTCTTACTTGCTATTGCCTCAAAATAATCATTGGATAAGTGGTAATATTTAAACAATGTCTCAAAGACAGCATGGAAGATATTATGCATTCAAAACAGAAAGTTATAAGATGGAGGAAGGAGCAGAAAGACGGGGGTAAAAATCCAATGGAGGTGGGTTGATCTTAAGTTAAGTGGCACCAGCAGTATATGACTTTCCCTATGCAATATACATCAGTAACCATTAATAGGGGATTCTGTGATCACAAATGTACCGGTCTATCAGCTGCTTTAGAGGAGGGGGCCTATACAGTGCAGCAAGGAGCAATTTATGAGCAAAATTTTTGACCAAGATTTGTTTCTGGTCAATTTTATCATCTGTATATAACTACAGAGGATGCCTTATCTATTGTACTTACTAGAAGCCATCATAGGATTTAATATTATTAGGATACATTAATAACTATTACTTCTTCTAGTAGCCCTATATGTGGTGGAGATGTTCTAATTGGATAAATGGAAGAACAGATGAAAACTCACTTTCTGGCTTTTTGAATTTGAAGGAAAGAAATGAGCTCATTAAGTTCACTTCTCCAGGTCAATTAACCTCATTCCCAATATTTTAAAAACTCTATTGCATTGTAAAACTTTGGCCAAAGGCAAAATTTTGCTACAAGGCAATGGCCGTAAGCCCGTTTTTCTCTTTACTTCAAAATATTCATACTGAAGAATTTGCTCACTCTGTGGTAGTATATTTATTATTCAAGTTGTGCTTTCTTGAACACAGGTTGGTGAAGTGATGAGATGGAACCTGTGGCCCTGTCACACTGATTTCAGATGCAGTTTGTCTTCTGCAAAACAACTGCTGGCTGTTTGAGTTTGGGATATTGCCTACATGAGTTAGTGGAGAAAATCCAACAAAAGCATTCATTTCTACGAAGACATTTTTGCTTTTTGATTATGATCTTTAAAAAAAAATCTCATTTGAGATTTTATACTTATTGTCAACCTAAAAGCCATTATCAAAAAGCCTTATGGTAAATAAGCCTGGACTAAATGCTCTATCAATGCACCAAAGACACAATCCTTCTTAATGTTTAAAATCAAAGAGGTATTTTGCCACTGACTTAATGGAGTAGTCTTGGTCCTACCAACTACTTGTTATTGGAAATGGCTGGCCTTCCTTTTGTGGAGAATAAAATAACCTCAGAAACACGGATAACATATGTTTTCCCAAAGAAAACAAGCAAAGCTATCATTTTACAACTCTTAAATTAAGATTTTTTAAAATTAATATAATACCCAGGATGACAAGAATTTGCAAAAAGGACCAGTGCAAATAGTCCTGGGAATGGAGTTTATTCACTCCTATTAGAAGCAATATATGTGTACATTCCCTTAGACCCAGAAATTCCATGGAGAATTTAAGAAAGTAAGTTTTTAAACCCACTTGAGAAAGATTTTTTATAATACAGTGTTTATAACAAGTGAGGAAAAGGAAACAGTTAAATACTGAAAAGTAAGAGAATGGTTTTAAAATGTCCTAATTCTTAAATATAATGCAAACATGTATAAATACAAATGTAGAAAAATATTCATAATACAGTTTGAATTTTAAAACAAGCTTTAAAATAAGATATACAGTATAATCCTATTTCTAGTTAAAGATAGATTTATCTATAGATATGGATACAGACATACAACTTTAAGAAGATATAGAAAGGCTGGGTGCAGTGGCTCATATCTGTAATCCCAGCACTTTGGGAGCCCAAGGCAGGAAGATTGCTTGAGGTCAGAAGTTCAAGCCCAGCCTGAGCAAGAGTGAAAACCCATCTCTACAAAAAACAGAAAAATTAGCCACATTTGGTGGCATGCTCCTGTAGTCCCAGTTATTCTGGAGGCTAAGGCAGAAGGATCACTTGTGCCCAGGAGTTCGAGGTTGTAGTGAGCTATGATGATGCCACTGCACTCTAGCCCGGGCGACAGAGACCCTGTCTCAAAAAGGAAAAAAAAAAAGAAGATAGAGACAGACGATATAGATTTATTTATAATAATAATATAAGGCCTGAAAGTATATAAACTAAGAATATTTGGAAAGATTATCCATGGGGGTAGGGTTACAAATGACTTTTACTTTTTATAACTTGTTTTCTGCAGTGTGTATTTATTACTAATGTATTTAAAAACTGAGAGGAAAAAAAATGTGACTGCATGGATGGTTACAAGAAAATTACACATCATCTGCATGTAACATTTCACTAAGAAAAGCCAAGAAAATTAAAATGTTCCAGTTTTAAATTACACACAGATGAGCAAGAAACTATACATAAAATCATTCTGTTTTCAAGTACAATGTAGGCTAAAAAAGTTTACAAATTACCAGTAAACAGAATTTAATTCTTAAAATATATAATTCTTTTTCAAAACAATGAGATTAATATATAGAAGTAAACATTTTGAGAGATGACACATAAATTTCTGTTTATAATTTGATTTAAAACATACAAAACTAAATGACACACCGATACCGTATTTTGCCCTTTGATCCTATAGATGAAACTGTGCTACTATCATTTTGCACGGTTTACCAAGACAGACAGAAGGAATGCTTTGTAGTCTATCCTTGGATTATAAAGTTTAATGAAACTATTAAATTTTTGGCCCCATAATCATCTTTCTTCACAACTCCTTTCAGATCATACGAGGAGAACCATGGAATAAATAATAATTGGTAAGTACATTGAGTAAATTTTTGAATTTTCATAGTTTCATCTTTTTTATCAATGATCATAAATTTTCATTTAAAATCTAGAACTATGTATATATCTTATATTTTATGCAGCTCCTGAAGCAAAAGATTTTCTATTTAATGTTTTCCTAATCTCCAGTTGATCATTTGTCACTTTCAATTATGTTTCAGTTTCTTCTGTAATAACTGGATTCCCCCTGATTATGTCCCTGGATGCTCAAATTATAAGATTAGACAATGGCTATATCAGGGTCAAGGACCTTTATCACAGATTCATTTAACTGCTTTCATTTTGATAGCTTCTTAAAAGCTACTCATCAACTCCACTAAGTTGCAGCCAAATACTTTGACATGTTCAGGTATGAAAATCTTAGAATAATCATTGAATCTAGAAGGTACTGATGAAATTTATTTTATTACATTATATTCTAATAATACACAGTGACATTTCTCTCTTCTGGATTATTAAACTGCAATACGGTGTTCTTCTGTTACTATTACTGACTAGCAAAGATACTCTTTCAAAGATAATCCACAGGCTCCAAAGCATTTTTATCAACTCTACTCCCATCACTTTCAATTTTGATTATTTATTTCTTAACATCTTCAAATTTAGAGAAAGTGCAAACTTATATACAGGAAAATTTTAAGTAATTTAACTATAGGAGCAACTCATTTATTCAATTACTTATCCAATGGTCTTAAATGCCTATTACATAGCTTTGAAGAAAGGAGGAAGAAAATGTCTTCTTGAAGATACATAAAGTCCTTATGAACACTGGGGAGAGATCTTCCTGCAAGGTACTGATGGGAGAGCTCTTAGTGTCCAACAGACTCAATGCCCTTTGAAAGCTTGAGTTCATAATGACGACCATCAGTCATCAAAAACAACTTGTGTTCAACATTCACAGGTTAAGTAAACAGAGCCATGAAGAATCTGGTTTTGAATGATTTCAAAAAATGAATTCAAATTTTTTTGTGTGTGTTTAGTTATTCTATCTTATTTTTATTTATTATTATTTCTTTAGAGACAGGGTCTTGCTCTGTCACCCAGGCCTCACCATAGCTCACTGATGCCTCCAACACCTGGGCTGATATGATCCTCCTGCCTCAGCCTCCCAAGTAGCTGGGGGGCACTAGCGAATCTTTTTGTATTTTGTAGAGATGGGTTGCCTCACTATGTTCCCAGGCTGGTGTCCGACTGGTGGCCACATGTGATCTTCCTGCCTTGCCCTCCCACAGGGCTGGGATTATAGGCATGAGCCACCATTCCTGGCCTAAATGTTTATATTAAAAAGTCACATACGGAAAATTTACAAGAATTCCCCAATAATGGTAAGCAAATGAAATAACCCTTATTTTTTCTTAAGTCTACTACATACCATATGGGCTAAATTTTTCAGGGCATAAAGGGACAACTATGGATGTTGCCTTAATTTATTACACACTTGTAGAGAAAAGAGTATTATTTCTATAGTTCTAAAGTCATTGCAATTATAGAGTATTATAAAAGTTCATTTACCTATCAGTTTTCCTTATTAGATTCTGATCTTCTTCAAGCAAGAACTAGATTTTATTGATCTAATGAATCCCAGCATATTACCTAGAAAACTGTAATTGCTCAATAAATATTTGATTGAGGGAATGAACATATGAATGCATGAATGAGTAAAGAATGAATGGATGATGCAAGAAGAGTTCATTTTTATCAGTGAATTCATTTTCTCCATTCCTGACTCTAGCAAAAAAGAGAGAGAGAGAGAGAATTACTTCCCTTTCTTCTGTCAACAATAGAATGCCTACAGATATCTTTTTTCTAAGGCAATGCTTTCGATGCAATAAGAATAACTAAGACTTATGGTACGGGGTCTAAGTGCCTAATTATTAGCTGACTAAATCTTTCCAACAATCCAGGAAGTAGGAGTTGCTATTACCTCCATTTTACATATGAGGAAACTCAAGAATAGATAAAGAAATTTAATAATTTTCCATGGTTACTCATTACAATGAAAACTAGAATATAAAAATTTCTGAGGACAGCAATGTTTGTTATTTTTTTAAATCATTACTATATTCCCAGAGCCTAGACACCCTAGCATATAGTAGGCACTCAGTTTATATATCTAGATGTTCTCTTTCAGAGCCCTCACTTCTAATCACTATGTTATAATGGCTCCAGGGACAGAAAATAGTCTCTGAGGGAGGGAGGGTGTGAGTGGATTCACCGTGGCTCAGTTCATCCTAACTTTCTGCTCAGAGTTTAAACTGCACAGTAGCCCTGGAAACCCAAGGATGGAGTTATTCCACTCCTGGCTGGAAAACTCAGAGATACAGAGGCAGCCCCTGCCTATGTGGGAAGGTGAGGAAGGCAATCTGCTTCAAAGTAAGAGATTAAAAAATGCTCACTTTTTAGATGTCAGTATAGTACTACTTACTGAACTATAATAAAAGAAGCAATTTGTTAAACTATTCCCAAATGGCCTAAACAAATTGGAGACCATCTGAAAGTCTGTAAATCTTCCCTTTCTCAACAGTAGAAGCCAGCCACACACGTTGGAAATGCTAAGAGCCTAAATCTCTAATAATAGTAATTGTCCTCAGCCTCTATTCATAGCTTCCCCTTTCCTTTGGAGGTAGCAGGTCAGTTGTAATTCAGTGATGTGGTTTCAGGGTAATTTCTTTTTTCTACTAGTTAGAGAAATCATCTTTATAAAGATAAAGACTTTAGTGTACTCGTGCATCTTTTTCCAACAGATGTTTCCCTAGGTAGCTCTGATGCTCCAGTAGTAAAGGTAATGTTAGATAAATTTGATTTATTACCAATGATAGGTTGTGGGGGCAAAAATAAGGTGCCCAACTAGAGAGAAAAATCTAGACAGAAAATGGCACAGTGCTTTGCACATGGTAAGTGATGGATATATACTTGATGCATACCCGAGTGAAGGACCCAAAAGACTCTTTGCATTTATGACATGTTACAGGACTGTACCTTAATGTAACTAGCATTTAATTGAATAGAAACAATAAAGGTTTAAAGGTAAATGCAATAATATTTTATCTGTGGATTTTTACCTATGGATTATTACATAACAATTATCATGTATTGTCATTGACAAGAAAGAAATGATCATGTATTTATCCCTCAATGGCATGTTCTTTTCTCAGTAATTATCTTTCCTCTGGATAGAAATCCTTATATAATTAAAGTGTCCACCTATACAATGTACTTACCTGCTCTCTAGGTACTGAAATTAATAGCATAAATTAAATAACTACTAATACTATTGGACAATACAGACAGATCAGACACAGGGGACAATATGATCATGAACACCTAATATATAGAGCCTATCTGATATTTCAACTATCAATATGTGGTGGCTACTTTCAGAAGCTTTCTAATTCAAGCAATGCCTACAGGCAAAATGAAATGGAGGATTAGAATATCATCAAACACCTTTTAATAACATGTAAAACAAAATCTACATTTGGAAAAACAGAGACTGTACTGTAGACAGAATTATTTGGATAATTCTTCAGTCTACATATTGTATAATACACATAAAAGTATTATATATAATACGTAAAAGTATTACATATAATACGTAAAAGTATTATATATAACATACATGTAACTATTATACATATGTATGTAGTCTATGTACAGCACGAGTTCCTGAGTATACGCCTTGTGAATGCAGACCTGTCTAACTATATCTCATGGCTGAATGAGGTGGAACCGTTCAAATCAAGGGCTCTGGATTCTTATTTGTTAATTTTGAATACTATACATTGTTTGGTATTTGATTTCTTCTTTGGCCTGCCTGTCCTTCTTTATTCGTTCTTCCTCTTTAATTATGAGATTATTCAGGGCACTAAATAGAAAAGACACATGTGGACACACCAGGTTCCCCTAAGAGTCCAGAGGGGGGCTTTAAGGTGTGTTCAAGTTTGTGGATACGATACTGCCTGAAACAAAGCAATTCTATTTTATTGCAACCGTAATAGTTTAACCCTACTGATATTCCAGGAAACGTGGCCTGTAATACAGATCACATTTATATAGTGTAACCTGCGCTATTTTATAAAGGAACTCAAAGAAGAAAAAAAGCAGATTCATTATATTCATACATTCTTTACATGAAACTCTTCTAAATAATATATCATGCAAATATGGATTAATATATTAAGAAGCATAATATATCATTGCTGTCATTTAATTTTTAAAGTCCCTTTAAACTTAGTCAACTGACATAAAAGGCATTGGGTTACTATTTGGATAAAGCTATCTTATATTGGAAATTTTGCCTAGTATTAGACTTGAGTACTACACTAGTAAATAAAAAATCCTTTCATTAGTATTGCTGCATTAAAATTTTTAAGACTTAAAATGTCTATGATATTTATATTATTTGTTAATTACTAATTGTCAGCCTGAATCATTTGTTTGCACCAAAGTCATCTCTATTTATTACAGTAATTAGTGTCTGCCAAGGAATCTTTTTTGAATTTCACAAATGAAGGTCCTTCAATATTTTCAAATACTTGCATCTGTAATCAAGACATAATGGCTGTACTCAAGCACAATGCTCTACACATAGAAGGCATTTAATAAATATTTGTTGAATGGATAAAACTAGCAAATGATCAATCTTCACAGTAAAACTATAAACATACATAGTAATCATGAATTTAGTAATGGTTATTTCATACTGAATAGAGTCACCTCCACTCTGTCTTTAGCAGTAGCATGGATACTAAACATGGATGATACATTCCTGATAGATTTATAAATCTTTTTATTATATTTTAGGAAAACGATATTGAAATATTTAAGATAAATTTATAAATATTAAAGAAGCAAACAATTGCGCTCTTTCATTTACCACCAATAACATCCAAATTTAATAAAATAGCAGTCCCCACTTACATGCAAAGAAAAGGTTTCAAGACTCACAATGGATGCCTGAAACTGCAAATAGTACCAAAACCAATTGCTGTCAATTAAAACATATTTTCTTCTACCCGCAAATTTAATGCCTTTTCCATGTTAACTAAGGACTCAAAATGCACCGTGGTTATAGATTTTACAGTTTGAAGTATAACAGCAAAACTAGCACAAATTTCTTTTCCCTTCTCTACTTCAAGGATAGAAGAGTAATTCTTACTGTAGATCTTAGCAACCTCAGCAGACAATTTTTTTCTTTCCTTACTAAGCCAAGAACTTTCACCTTTTCACTCAAAGTAAGCACTTCATGGCTTCTCTTTGGCATATCTGAATTGCTAGCATCACTCTTATGCTTTGGGACTATTATTAAGTAAAATAAGGGTTACTTGAACACAAGAACTGCAATATTGCAACAGTTGATCTAACAACCAACATGGTTACTAAATGACTTATGTAATAGATCTATTAATCTTAAATTATACTTGCATTCCTGCGAGAAAACTAATTGGATTACTATATATGATTGTTTTCATAAACTGGTAGATTCGTTTTGCTATTGACTTTATTTAAGTTTCTTGGGCTTCTGTTTGTATTTGACACTTGTTGATAGTGCGCATTATACCTGTTAGGTGTGAATTTGCCCATCCCCTCCGCCCCCTTCTCACCGGCTTGATTTCTGTTTCAGTTTTACTTCCATATGTGCATGTATGTGACTGTTACTCGATTAGTTCCAATTTAACAGTGAGTATATGCGGTGTTTGTTTCTCCATTCTTGCGACACTTCACTTAGAAGAATAGGTTCCAGTTCCATCCAGGTGTTAGAAAAGGTATTAGTTCACCATTTTTTCATGACTGCGTAGTACTCCACAGTATACATATACCACATTTCATTAATCTATTTGTGTATTCACGGGAACTTGGGTTCATT
>CAUYRB010020500.1:0-61105 GCA_963574695.1 Propithecus perrieri | reverse complement strand
CCGTTGAGAAAACTGGAGTTATTCTGATGGACTTTCCTTTGTATGTTACTTGTTTCTTTCACCTTACAGCTCGTAGAAGGGCCTTTTTAGTGGCTATTTTGGTCAATCTGATGACTTTTTGACGTGGTGTCTTCCTATTTGCATTGAATCTCCCTGGGGTCCATTGAGTTTCTTGTACCTGTATATCTAGATTTTTAGCAAGGCCTGGGAAATTCTCCTCTATTAATTCTTCAAATAGCTTATCCAGCCCTTGAGTGTTTTCTTCTTCACCTTCTGGAACCCCTATCACCCTCAGGTTCGGTTTTTTCACATAATGCCACATTTCTTGTAGGCTTATTTCTTTTCTCTTAATTTTCTGCTTGATCTCTGTGACTGACTTATTTAATTGGAAGGAGTTGTCTCTCGGGACCTTTCTCCTTCCAGTTCTCCTCCGCAACGGCTTCCCGTGGAGTCTCTTGTAGTTTTAGGCACCCTTCCTTCCGACTCTCATCTGATCTATGTTTCTCTTCTCGCTTATTTTTTTTCTCTTTCTTCTAAAATTCGTCTTTTTTGCAGAGACCTTCTGACTGGCGGCTTTTCTTGTCCACCATCTTGTCTCCTCCCCCACTTAGCCTATTTTTTGAAAAGATTTTCTTCAGTAAACTTATGACAAATGACATTGATTTCATACTTATAAACATTTTATTAATGTTTCACATATTGGATAAAATATATTTGCAATATTTGGCAATAATCTAATGTGTCAAATAATATTTCATTTTCAGAATATGACTGTACCATGTTATGTTTACATTTCCATCGTGTATTATGTATTGACTTTCTTTCCTATGAATTAGCTTTTCATGTTCTTTGCCTCTTTTAATTTAGGTTTCTGAGTTATTTTCTTATTGAATTTTAAAGATAGTTTATTGATTTTGAATATAGAGATGTTAAAGATTTTCTGTTTGCATATTAGTACAAATAAAATGTTTGTATATCTTTTAAATGTACTTTTTATATAACATATAATTGTTCTTAGAATTCATTTAAACAAATTTCTCAACTATAATAGTTTTAGCTTGTATGATGTTGTAAAAAACCTTCGTTTCCAAAAACATAAATACAATTATTTATATTCATAGGTATCTATTAAATTATATTTGTTTGTAAAATATTTCCTTTTATTCAAGAATACATGCCTATGTGATAATACTGATTAATTAAGAAATAATATGACTACAGATAATCTGTATTAAAGCATTGACATGAGCTCAATTTTAAATAAATCAACACACAAAAAATAAACTGTAAAAGTTTTATTGATTAAATGAATATTTCATTATTCACAACATAATTTGCTATGCATTATTCCTGAATACTAAAAAGTAATCTGAGGAAGCATTATATTGTCATTACAAAATTTTAAATAATTAAAATGGAGTGATATCATGCTAGATGCACTGTTACATAACACTAGAATATGATATTTCCATGAAATAGGAAAACTTTGACATTTTTATAATCATTAATAGTACATATAGCCAGTAAAAGACAGTAAAAATATTGTGCTACCAAATATTAGTGATATTCCTAACAATGTTGGAAATAGGAATTAAACATTCCCTCATTCTTAGAAATTGATTTGAGATTTGAAGATTTGAAGTAATTAAGATTTGAGATTTGAAACAGTTAACTGAGTAGAATCATAATAAGTTCCTTTCTGGTGTTAAAAATGGCATTTTTAACATTAGACCTACTTATTTGAACAATTATTCCTTTTAAAATGTGTATTATATAAAAATTAGAAGTGAAAATTAGAAAGTAAAGGTTACTTTTTTCTTTACTAAACTATAACCATAAATAGTACCATTATTGTTTTTGTTTTTTGGTGTGTATGTGTATATATAAAGTATGTTATATTAAAAATCAATTATAACATGCATAGTATTTATAACTTAAGTTTTGCTGTTAACGGTAAAATGCAAATTTATCTCACTATGTTAATGGTGGTCTTTACAGAATAAAATTATTTGAAATTTCTAAGAACAAAGTTATATAATTGTAAACAATATTTCCTCAGGTTGATAAATAAAGTTTTTCCTCAAATCACAAACTATGCAATTATCTCTTAAACACAAAATCTCAGGCTGTTCTTGGACCAATGAAACTATCTGGGAATCAAGGGACAGAAAGAATTTTATATGTCCTTTCTACAAATAGCTAAAAATTTTAGTAGTGTGTTATATTAATCACAGAAGGATTATATTAGAATGATGTGATAATATTAGCAAATTGACAGGGCTTAGTCTTTAAAATTTGTATCTATAGGCTTAATTACAAAATTTAAAATGCTCTGTCATTTTTAATATGATACATCACTTAAATATATTTACAAATCATGAATGATTAAATAGCTCCTGTCTTATAATTTCAAATAAAGTACAAATATATGACTGTGTTCTTAATCACAGTTCCTTGACACTTAAATTTCCATCCAATTTCAACATTAATCTTCATTTCTTATGAATTATCATAACCTGCTTAGATTGTATTCTTAAGCAGGAATATACCACCTGGATAAGAGTATAATTTCAGTATGCCAAGCAACTGTATCTTTAATATATTGTACCACCATCTAGAATATAATATTATGAATTCTCCAGTTCTTACAGTCCCATTCCTAACACACATGCACACAATTATGAGTAAATAAAGGAAGGTCTAAAATTATGTCTATTAACAGGGGGTGAAGGAAGAAGTAGCGATGCCTGATGTCCTACTGACACTTTCATTCAATTCGCCATTCCATAATAGCTGATGTTTTCTGAAGACAACTGCCACAAATCCCTTTAAAATGTTAAGCTAAAATTAACATATACCAAAAATTAACTGTAATTATAAGTCAAATTGGGAGTATTTTCTGTTGAAATTACTGTAGTGAGTTTTTCTATTTTATACTCCTTAATAGTCCAAAATATTAATGATAACTTTTAGCAAACAGAATCTCATAAATTATAAGTTCACACACATACAAACAAGATATGCACACTGCAGTGATTAATAAAGCCAGTTACTTTAAAGTATTACCATATAAAAATTAAAATTTTCACCAAGGATATGAACATTATTTGATAAGAAAAATCTCCTACCTCCTTATTTTATTTCCCTGCCTTTTGTGAGTAAGGAAGTGTTATCTTGCTTTAAGACAAGACCTACAGCGCAGTAGTTTCCTGCTGTATGTCTCTGCAAATACAACTCTCCAAGAAGCAAACTCTTTCAAAGCTATCAAGGAATTTCAGCCTTCTAAGCTTTATTTTTCTCAGAGTTTTAGCCACTGATGACAGTCTACAGAGAACATGAAATTTTAAAAGAAAATTTTAGTTTTAAATGGAAGATAAGGAGAATCAAAGGATACTAGAATCTGGGTGACCTTATATGAACCCGTGCTTTTCTGACCCACAATCTGACTTAAATGGAAATTGAGCCCCAAGATTCCAAATATGTTACTTAAGGTAAAATACGTAGCCATTGGCAAGGTCAGGCAATGTCACCAGGACTCTGCAGCTCTGCACTCTGAAGTCCCCTTGAAGTATTTCTTCAATATATCTTCAGTTTTGAGAAAGGATGCCATATACATATATATTTAATATATATGTATATATGTCAAGTGTATATATATATTCTTTGTCTTATTAAGGACTGTCTTCTCTTTCTCCTTCTGCTATGACTCATTCAGATGACAAAAGACATGCTTAATTTCTGTAATGATATAGAACATCGACATCTGTGTATTCTCCAAAAATGTTTGGAATCTAAATTACTACTTGCTTCATTGAACTGATAAACTGTACTAATCACATAGAAAATCAGTATTTCATGCTTCTCTTTCCTAAATGTCAATTTCCCTCTACCTTTTCTGTAGCTTCTATCTTGGCCTCTGGCAGAAATACAGAGGAAAATACTTCACTTTCCGTTAAGGAACGTTCTGGGGCTCCCTTACAAGACTTCTCTTTACCTCAAAGGTTTCATAACTTAGGTCCGGTTCTGCTTAAGTCGCATACTCTTAATTTTGACTGACCAGTCTTATAATTTCCTGATTCTGAAACTAGAAATGGAAGAAGTTATTTTCCATACTCAACACATCGAATAATATATACTTTTTCCTAAGGTATTCAATCCTATATTTGAAATCTGCCTACTAATATTGAATGGACATTCCCCACAAGTGTTTTCCCTCACGTAGATCAAAGGAAAGGAAAAATAAATAGGCTGTCATTTCTGTTGTGTTTTAAGTGAATCACAAGTGATCAAATATTCAATTGCAAAACTATATCTCTGTTCTGGGTGTGTTATGTGTCACCATGTGTGTGCATTAGGTAAGTTCAATTTCTAGGACTGTCTATCAGCATTCTAAGCAGAAGCTTGTACTTCAGATGTGGCTACTTCACGAGCTTTAGTTATGTTTTTATTAAATTGATATTAGAGGCTTTGCTAACCAGCATAATTCATGAATTATCTAATTATGAAATTAGTGGCTTGCTAAATAGCAATGAGCTATAAAAATGAGATCTCCTTGTTGAGATTAGTACTACAGGTGAATTGGTTAAAATATTTAGAAACCCTTTTTACCCCTGAATGAGCAGATCTTGAGCATTTTACAAGCCCCATAGCATATAATGTTAAGGATGAAATCTGGTTACCTAGTTCTGTGTCCACCATTGGATCTACGTATTCTTGTGGACCGATATTAATCCTAAGGATAAGAGGATTCTGCCTCTAGAATACTTTTCCTCTTCCTAGAATGGATCATTTAAGTAAATTTTGATCAGAATATGTAAAAGAACAGTATAGATTTGCAGTGGGGGGAGATTTGTTAAATGCTGTTGTTGTTTTTTTTTTTTAAATCAAGGCTCCAAAATAGAATATATGTCATATTTATACCAACTTGTTAAAAAATAAATGTGTTTAATAGCAGAGTGGTGAAAGAATTTGGTCTTCAACCTCTAGTATCTAGAAGAGATTATGGAGAATTAGAACTCTAAACACAGGCTACTGCTATTATCTGCTAATAGTGTGTTAAAAAAATTGACTCAGGTGAGTTCACAACAGAATAACTTTGAAATCATATGAAGAAAGTTGGCTTTTCCCAAGCTTCCTGCCATAAGCCTGGAATAATGTATTTTGGGAACACTCAGAAAAAGAAGATGCTATGGATTATTTTCCTTTGACCCTGATTATTTGATTATGGCCTTAAGATATCTGCTTCCTTTGTTTAATAGGGATAACTAAGCTAACAAAATTTTCTAAGGAATCAGTACAGTCCACAATTCAATAAGGGGAATAGTTTCAGAACTAGAGTGAGCAAGGAGCCAAGAAATCATATTTGATGATTAACTTGGACCCTCTTTCTAAACTGGAATCTTGTCACAAGGATGACCCTGGCAAAGCAGATGGAAAAACTTTAACAGTTTTTCTTTCCTTCTCTTTTCTTTCTTTTAACAATTTTTCTTTGTCTTGTTAACTAGAAGCCCACCTGCTCAAGGACACCAGAGGGCCTGAATGCTACTAATTGCCACAAACCCCCCACCAAATGCCAAATGTTCAGGACTGCAAAACGCCAGTGAAGACTAGAGCAGGTCACCTCCTGTTACCTTTACTTCATTAACATACCATTATAGTCTGTTATCCATCTTGAATTGATTTTTATGAGAGGTGAGAGGTGGGGATCCAGTTTCATTCTTCTGCATGTAGCTATCCAGTTTGGGTCCCAATTTCTGTAATCATGAAATGAAGGATTAGACTAGATGGTTATTCGGCCCTTTTTCAGCTTCCTGGGTAAACAGCTTATATGATAAACAGAGAACACATATAACTGGTTCCACTCTGATCTCCCTTAAAATCTCTTCTCCATCCAGTGGCCAGAGACCCTTTAAAGTATAAACCAGATCATAGCACTTGTCACATTCTGCAAGGGCTTTGTTTACTTGTTTATTGTGTGTCTTTCCCCAGAGGCAGAGGCCTTGTCTGTCTTCTCATGGCTGAATCCTCAACACAGAGAACAGTGCCTGGCACGCAGTAGGTGCTAGGGCAATAATTGTTGATGGAGTTGAATCAGCACTGCGTGGTGACTGGGTTGGTAGGTGGGGATGGGGCAGGGTGAGAGTTGAGTTTGTAGGGGGAGCTTGGCTGCATTGGGTTGGTCCTGCCCAAGTGTCAGTTGCAGAAAATTATGAAGTTGATAAAGTTGGTCTTTGGTTCTTAAGCTTACTCCCTTGACTGTCATCCTAAGCCCATCTCTGCCAGATGCCAGCTCATTTTCCCCAAGGTCTGATGAGCTGTTTCTGCCTCTTATAGATACATACCTGTATTTTAATAAGATCTGAGTGAGACATAAACCACTAGAGATCCAAAGGAATGCAGTACTGATTGTGAAATTTTATATATTGTGAAACATATTTGGGGGAAATTTGTGTCTAAGCAGGACATCAAAGCCTTTCTGGTATGCAGTGACTCACTCCAGAGGGAGACAGCCACCTGAAGTTTAGATTCACCCATTCCAACCTCCTCATTTGACCAAAATGGACATGAAACCCAGAAAGGGGAGTAATTTGCTTGAGGTCACATAGTAAGACAATGGCCTGTGCTATATGGCCCAATCCTTCTGACTCCCAGTCTTTGCTGCTCCTCAGTTGTTTCTGAACTGTGCTGCCACAGAGGAGTTTGGGGGATGTGTGTCAAGTAGGAAGATTCCAGACACCCCACCCACCTCCTTCAGAGAAGCTAGTTTACACATTGGGATCTGTTTAAAGAAGGGTTTCCACCACTAAAAGAAAAAGTTTGGAAACAACAGTGAGCCTGGGTAAGGGGCATGCGTGGGTGAAGACTTTAGAAAGGTGGAGGGAGTGGGAGGATAGCCCCTTTGTGAGGCTGTACAGACAGTATCTGTAGCGTCCCTGGGACAGTTTGGTCCAGGGAGGGAATATTTAGTAGGTGATATCCCTAGGAGATAAATTGGTCTATAAGGGAAAGGCATGCTCAGCATCTGGCATACAAGAAGGAGAAGAAGAAGAAAGTTTGGTATGCTTTAGCCATTGTACCAAACAGTTTTCTTAATAGATGTTTGTTGACTGAATAAATTATCAAGATGGGCCTATTCCTGTATAAAGAAACAGGTAAGATGCCCAAAGTGTTCAGAGAGAGAGAGGTCTTTGAAGAGAAACAGGAAGCAGAACATTTCCAATCTTTACTTACCATCTTGATTTGCAAATCTAGCTCTCCACAGGGTAGTCATTTCCTTTTTGGGATCTGTGATACTGGCCAACAACACTGAGATCTCCTATCTCTGCATACTTGCACATGCAGGACTTTTTTACCAGCTTGCTTTCCCTTTATAAATTGTAGAACATAAGAGGAGATTCTAGGAGAGTCTTCCTACTTGGGAAAACAGGCACAGAGAAGGAAAATGATTCTCCCAAGGCCACACAGAAATTCCAGTCTAGCACCGCAGCCCCTAAAAACTTTCTTGTCCAGAATTTTACCCCCTAGATTCTGTCCCTGTGATAAGGACCAGGTCAAAGGTGACTTTAACACATTGACTGCCACACTAGAAAAAAACTTTTTTTCCCCTGGGGCCATGGTGTTTTATTAAAACAAGATGATCCTTTCTAATTTGCTGGGTTTTATTGTTTTCTGTTCGTGAATTATATGCAACACAATGCACGTATTTAGAATTAACTTGTCAATATTAATTGTAAGAATAAGAACATCAACCAGTAAGATTTTCACAAACCAACTGCAGGGTTTTGCTTCACGTGGCCCGGGTGCAAAACTAGCCTGAGTTAAATGCAACTCACATGGTAGTCAGTGTGTTAAAGACTGGGTGAAATCCTGCCCCATGAGAAGGGTCCAGAGAAACTAGGGACAGAGAGAAATGTAATAGGCTAGGCAAGCCAATCTCATGTCTCCCTAGGCCTGAGGAAGATGTGGCTCCAGTCTCTTCTCCCCATGGGCAAATCTCTGTTAGACTAGGCAGTTTTGAGCAGACCTGGGATACTGAGGTAGGCCCTGTGTGCTTGTGGCCCAAGCCCAAACATTTAAAGGTAGGAACTAGGGTCATATATACCTGGCCTGTGTATTCCTTCTGCAGCATCAGAGCTGATAGGTCATATTTGAGGAACTGTTCCAACTTTGTGCTCCCCCTGAACATCCCGTACCAGCACCTAGACACAGGAAACTTGCAGAAGCCTGGGCCAATCACACCTGGCCTGGGCCTGTCTGTGCAATAGGAAGGGAGGTGGGAAGGGTACGTGTTACCTGCTTTTCATGCCTGGCTGGACTTAGAACTTCTCTGGGCACCTCAGGGTGGTGGGGTGCACCAGAACCTAACAGAATCCCAACTCACCCATTCTAATCACAGACTCTGGGCATCTTAATAAAATACACTTAAAGCCTTAGAATCATAGTGCTTTTTTCCCCTAATGTTGAGATGAACCTGGACTACTCTGGGAGAACATAGAAGGAGCCCCACTCTTACTCTTTGGGAGCAGAAAGATTTCCCAGAGCCACTTACATCTGAGCCATTTAATGGATAATGCATATTCTAATGTTAAATTTAGCTCAGCATTCAAGGTGGTCAGCACTGTCCAGTAGAAATATAATGCAAGTCACGTACCTAATTTTTTTTTTTTAGGGCTCAGAGAAGTTAAGAGACTTTTCCCAGGCCACACAGCCCAGTAACCAAGCGGGATTCAAACCCAGACCCACTGAGCTGGTGCCTGCATTCTACCCACCAGGCCTCTTTAGTTTTAAGACACACACCTGTGTTCCAAACACAGATGCAGGTAACTAAGGAGCAGCCAGCAGCGCTCACTGAATTCCAAACATGCTTGGAGCTTTTTGAGAAATAAAATTGCACTGTTTTTCCATGCTTACCTCCCCGTGCAGGCCTAGTTCCAAGCATCTGAACTTTCTGCTAATTACTGTCACATTAATTGAAAAATAAATCCCCTCTAATTTCATAACAGGTGCACATACCTAATTTTTTTATTTGAAGGTATTAACAAATACTTCAATGAAGAAATAGTTTCAATATTTGACAAATCTTCTCAAGTATAAAAAAGTAACGAGCACTCTGCAACACATTTTATCAGGCCAGCAGGAGATTAATAAGAAAATGTATCAAGGACAATATAAGAAAGTTTATAGACTAATCTCAATTATAAACATACATGTGAAGTCAGAAAAAGATGAGCAAAGCAAACTTAAAGTAAAAAGATACCTGCACCGGTATGTTTATTGTAGCATTATTCACAATAGCAAAGATATAGAATCAACCTAAGTGCCTACCAAAGGATGATTGAATAAAGAAAATGTGGTGTGTATGAATGTATGTGTGTATATATATTACATATATATATATATATAATATACACATACACTGTGGAATACTACTCAGCTATAGAAAAGAAGGAAATCACATCTTTTGCAGCAACTTGGATGGAACTAGAGGCCATTATCTTAAGTGGGAGCTAAATAATGTACACACATGGAAATAGTGGAATAATAGACATTGGAGACTTGGAAGGGTAGGAAGGTGGGAAGGTCGTGAGGGATGAGGAATTACCTAATGCAGCGATTCCCAAGCTTTTTGTCACCAGGGACTGGTTTCATGGAAGACAATTTTTCCACAGACTGGGGTGGCAGGGGTGGGGATGGTTTCAGGATGATTCAGGTACATTACATTTATTGTGTACTTTATTTCTATTATTATTACATTATATAATGAAATAATTATACAACTCACTATAATGCAGAATCAGTCAGATCCCTGAGCTTGTTTTCCCTCAACTAGATGGTCCCATCTGGGGGTGATGGCAGACAGTGACTGATCTGACAGGAGGCATAGCTCAGGCGGTGATATGTACAACGGGAAATGGCTGTAAATACAGATGAAGCTTCACTCACTCGCCCACTGCTCACCTCCTTTGCGGCACAGTTCCTAACAGGCCATGGACCAGTACCAGTCTGCAGCCCAGGAGTTGGGGACTGCAGACCTAATGGGTACAATGTACACTGTTTGGGTGATGGGTATACAAAAAGCCCAGACTTCACTACTATGTAATATGTCCATGTAACAAAACTGCATTTGTACCCCCTAAATCTATAAAAATAAAAAAAAATTTAAAAGGTGGAAAATAATAAAGAAAACAGCAGACCCCAACAAAATCAAAACCAGAAAAAAGAGAAAATTCACAAAGTCAAAAGAAAATTATCAATTAACCTTTGAAAACATGAAATAAACACATAGCTACACTGATTAATAAAAAAGAGAACACATATCACTAAAGTTAGAAATTGAAAAGGCATTATCAATGTAGTCACATATGTAATATTAAATTTTCTAGTGGCTACATTAAAATAAAAAAATTTAAGCTAGAATTAATTTTAGTATATTTTATTTAACTCAATATGCCCTAAATATTAATATTTCAACATGTACTCAATACAAAACTTATTCATAGTTATTACATTCTTTTTATGCTAAGTTTTCAAAATCTCATATGTATTTTTAGAGCACATCTCAATTTGGATGCTAAATTTTCATCAGAGAGAGATACCTATCACAGTATTTAGATTTCATAAAATTTGCAGCAAAAAAGTACCCATGTTTTTCCAAACATATTAAAAAGTTTTCTATAAGTGAACTAGGTATCAGTTTCTAAATTTAAATGAATGAAAGTTAAATAAAATCAAAAGTTCAATTCTTCAGGGACTCTAGCCACATGGCAAGGGCTCAGTAGCCACTTATGGCTCCATGGCTACCACACTGGACAGCACAAACATAGACTAGGATCTTAAATTTTGTCTCCAGCCATATGCTCACTGCTCCCCTTCCTTCTGGCCTCTCCTGAGCCCCCTGGTCACTGCCTTCCTATCCTTTTGCACAGACCACTCCCTAAGATATTCATACCTCTTGGCCCTGGCCCCTTCTCAGACCCCACCTCTTTCAGGAATCCTTTTTGTAAAGGATCATGGACAAAGCTCCCACCACCATTCTCAGCTCTGAGCCTCAATATTTTATCCATACAGGAGGGGGTTAGACTAGACAGACATCCCTACTCTGACAGTCTCTGACTCTCAGTGTGGCCTCTGTCACTTCCTGATCCTCCAGCCTGTGAGGACTGGTTTATTGCCACGTAGAAAGTTGACAGCAGAGCGGGACCAAGACCCACCCTTCCCTTTACCCAGATCTCTTCCCATGCCCCCTTGTTCCTCATCCTCCTGGTGCGAGGCCAAAGCGTGGCAGATATGGCGATGATGCTCTAAGAATTAGTGCCATTGCCTTCACTGGCCCCCTTCTCTGGGGCTTTCCACGTCTTGTCTGGGGGAGGGGGCTAGGCCTGTGCAGCCTCGTTCCCCCTCTTCAGAGAGCTAAACCCATGGGCAGGGACAGGAGTAGCCAGGGAGTCACAGTAGGGTCGGGCCAAGTGCACCAACGATTGCCCAGAGCTGGAATGATTACTACTATAGGAGATCCCCTGCCTCGACTCTAACTTGCCCTCCCAAGCTCTCTCAGCCTTAGTTTTCTCATCTGCTTAAGGGGATTTCCTACTTCTTTGAAGATGGTGACCTTTGGGAGGACAGCAGGATGAGGTCGCCAAATCCAGCACACACCTGGAGGACTTGCTCAGTCACACACTGGGGCCTATGGCTATAAATACCACGTTCAACCCAGCGGGGATCTGAGGCCCCCTTGCACCATAAAGGCTCCCATATCACCACGAGCTCCTCTCCTGATAATTCCCCATCAAAAGAAAGACCAGTTCCCTCTGTCCATCAGTTTCTTTGTCCTGGGAGACTTTTTGCCCCATTCTGTACTATGAGTTCCATCATTGAATGGATTGGCGTGTCCAACCCTTTCAAGAAAACACACACTCTCCATTTTCTATGGCTCCTTTCAGCCAATATCTCCTCAAACCTATCTTTCTGCAGTTTGCATTGCAAAAACAATAGATATGTTACATGTGCATTTCCAAATTGGACAAGTCTGTCTCATCCCAAATGTCTCATCCCTTCCTCTCAGAAAATAGTTCCACATCCATGTCAAGATGGGGAAATGGAGGTACCCAGCATAATGTCTGGCACATATCAGGGGCTTAAAAGTTGAAAGAAGGCACAGACTTAGTCTCCCAGACTTAGCAGATCAGAGGCCCCTCTCTTCAACGTGGATCCTTTACGGCACAGAGTGGATGTGATAGAAGGATCCAGAGAAGGATGCAGGTACTTAGGAGGTATCTGACATATAATTGTTGATGAGTCATCAAATCTTCCCTGAGCTGAGGCCAGTTCTGCAAAGAAGTCCTGGGCCAACTGTCCACAGTGACTACCAGCCAGCGGTTGCCAAGGGTGTTCCTGACACTGCTTGGAGAAGGACACTGCTCTGGGGCTAGAACACCCAGCCACTTATGACCAGCCACAGGATTGTTGCACATCTGATATATAGTTGTTGCTAGAGTCTGGAGGCATGAATGTGCCCACTATGTTCAGTTCTTTTTAAAGTTTGATTTATTATGAGTAGAAAAAAATAACCTATAATCTCATCATTTTTTGATTATGTAAAACAAGATATGTTCATTTCTTCCTGGCCTGCCCTTCCCCAACCACTGCAGATAACTTCTTAACCTCTGTTTATGCTTCGGGGGTACATTTCTCAATCACATCCAAAAGTTATACAGACAGGTCAATTTATATCAACATGACTAAAATATCTATTTTTAAAAAACTAAACTGGGTATATATGTTTTATATTATGGTACAACTTGCTTTTCCACTTACTATAACGTTGATGTCATTCTAGGTCAACACAAAAAAATTTACATCATTCTTTTCAATGCCTATGTGATAGTCCATAGAATGGATACACCATAATTTGCTCAGCTAGTTGTCCCTCAGTTGGAAGCTGAATTGTTTTGAGGTGTGGGGGGTGTGTGTGTACATAAACAATGCTTCAAAGCCACCTAGGCCAGTTGGCTTCACGAGACAGAAAATGCCATCTATTGGCTGCACACAGTGTCCCTGCCACCACTGAGTGGGGGCCTGGATGGGAGTACGGAGGGTGCAGCACCTTTGGCCCACTGCTGGGAAGGAGGCGGGCAAAGCATGAAGATTGGCAGCAGACCCCAGCCTTCCCTCTGAGACTCTGTTCCCTATCACCGACACTAGCTTCTTCCTGTCCCCCTCACCCCAGTCTTTCCAGGAGAGAGCCAGGAGTGGGGAGGCATAGGCAAATCTCTTACCTGGAGCTGTTAGGATGAAAGTAAAGCAGCATCCTTGTGGTCCCAGTCTGGGAATACTAGTTAATCCAGGGGAATTTGATACCAAGAGATGGAGATGATGTTTTGGGAGGGTCAAGGAGTATTGGGAATGGCATATGAGGGTCCCTTCCATGGCACTGGCCTGGCTCTGGCCCAGCTGCCAGCCCAGCTTCTATGGGCAGATAAAGCTGAGGTTGGGGCGAGGAGTGGCTTGGAGCTGACCCCCAGTCCCCGAGGAGTCAAAGGAGAAGCTGCCAAGCATGGCAGAGAAGCTGGAGGGGAGCCCCACACCCAGTGCCCACAGTCACAGCTCCGGAGTTGGACAAGATAGAAGAGGCAGCACCATGTTGACATCCCCCCGCCCACCTGCAGGAAGGGAGTAAATATGGGGTTGGCTGCTTTCCCCCTCCTCCTCCCTTTTGCTAGGAGGATGGCACTAAGGTTGCCAATGGGTTGAAGAGGAAATAGGTTAGAGGCATCTAGGGACTTGAGAGGACTTGGGAAATGCTATTATTAATAAAAATAAAATTTGTTATGTATGTTTTTTTCTGATTACAAAAGCAATGCATATGCATTGTGGAAAATTTGGAAAATAGAGATAAGCACAAAAAGCAAATAAAACCCCCTCCTAATCTCCCCTTTCAGGGACAACTACTCATATATCCAATGTGATGGGTAAGAACACAGGCTTAGGGCCTGCCTTACTGGGTTTTGAGAAAGAACAGAACCATTTTATCTGAGGAATTTGAGCCACCCTTTAACTGATCAGGCCCAGAGAGGCATTGAAATGAGACCGCAGTCATATCCTACCTCCCCCTTGAGCTAAGTAATCATTTTGAAGCTGCTATATGGACTTTAGACTGAGTATCGCCACCAATAACTATAAATTTTCCCAACAATGCCATATGCTGGACATCACAACTCATATCCTATAGTCCAACGATATATAGCCAATCACTAATCAATTTTATTTCTGTAAATCGATGAGAATTCCTGAAAATGACTTTTGTAATTGCCCCCTCTCCTGATTTGTCCTTTTTTCTTTAAAAACTTGAGCCTCTCCTTTGTTCTCCAGAACACTTCCCAGTGTTTCCTGGGATGCAGTCCTCAACCTTGGCCAAAATAAGCTCTCTATATTAATTTTGCCTCAGTTTCCTTATTTAGGTTGAATACTTGAATCCCAGTCCTGCCTCTAACTAGCTGTGTGACCTTGGAAAAATGCCTTAACCCCTCTGTACTTCAGAGAATAATAGTAGTGTCTCTCTTCTGGCATCACTGAAGACCAAGGGAAAATGCCTAAAGTTCTTGGCACATAGAAAGTGTCCAATGAATGTTAGCTATGGTTATGATAATGAACTCCCTCTCCATTTCCACCTGGATGTCTGAGAGTTTCTCAAACTTCTGGCTAAAACAGGATTCTTGGTTCCATCCACTGCCCTGCCAAAATATTTGTCCCCTAGATTTTTCCTATCTTGGGAAACGGTACCTTCAGCATTTGGGTATCTGGGCACCTGGAGTTGTTCTTGAAGCCTCTTTTAGCTGTCAACCAGCCCACCAGAAGCCCTCTTCCAGGTCATAGAGGAAAAGGAGGTGGAAAGAGAAGGAAGGCTGGGACTGGAGAAGAGTTGGTGAGGGACAGGAGGAGGGGAGAAAGGAAGAGATATCGGCACCCAGGAACAGGGAAGTTGAGGAAAGATCAAAGAGTAGAAAGAGGAAGAGAGAAATAATCCTGTATACTCTCCTTTCCAGGGGTGATCCTATGTGTACTGTTCCCTGCAACTTGGGCCCACCTGCCCAAACCCAACGCCTCTCCCCTTAAAGGCATTCTTCATGCTTTGGCCCCAGTCCCCTCCACAGGCCCAGGCTGCAGCCTTGCCTTGCCTTGCCATTCCATTCTCTGGGTCCTGTCAATTTTTGGTTGACAGGGTACACTAATTCTCAATAATGCACAGGCAATAATGTTCTACAGCTCTCTTCACAATTGTGTATACAGGGCTTGGTCATGGCCCCAAGCCTACTTACCATTTCTCCCCCCAACAGGACCCCAAGTGGCTCAAGAGACAAGCTGGGATGGCGAAGGAGGACAGAGTGTCAGGCTGGAAGGCCAGCTCTGCTCCACCTCACAGAGCTGCCTCTTCCAAACCCTGGGATCAGGTAAGACCTCAGAGCCACCCCCAGACCCAGGCAGGCCCAATTTGTTTCCTACCTCTCAGTTCTAATACTCAAACTAGTGGCAGGGAGCACCCCCAAAGCCCGCCTACTGGGAAACTACAGTTTATTTAGTTCTAATCCCACCACCCCACTTGCTAAACCATTTCCTCACCTGTGATGAGACTGCTAATACCTATTCTCCCCCTCCCCATCACACTTCACAGTGCTTTGGGCAGCAGTTAGGCTATTGCCTTAGAAAGCTGCAAAAATGCTTTGCAAGCCAACACTGGCAGGACAAATGTCTGGGAGTGGTCATTATTGCCATTTAGGCAGTACTTAGGCCAGACACTGTGCAGGTTGGATGGAAAGGGCATGAGGACACAGAAACACACAGACCCTGCCCTCAAAGGGCTTCCTGTAGGGCACAGGCAGGTAATGTACAGTAAGTGAGGCTGGCTGGGTGTGAGGCTATACGGAGTGGTGGGGATTGTGGAGAATTGAAGATGCATATTCTGTCTAATATAGGTGGTGATTACTGGACAACAGCAGACAGTAATACCACATAGCTACATGGGTCTAGTGTTACCACATTCACCTACCAGTCAAGGGGAACTGGGAATGTGGATTTTTATGCAAAATCTCCTGTTTTTTAGATGTGGGTTGAAAAATTAAAATATAAAATGTGAGTTGAAAGGGGGAGGTACTGGCAAAGCAAATCCATCAGTAGGCCCAATCTGGCCCCACCCTCCAGTTTAGCCTGCAAACTGGTTGCTTTCTTGGTGTTTTTTCAAGAAAAGAACAATTCTAGCCAGCAAAGAGTCACTAAAGGAGCTTTGGACTGGGAGTCAGGGAGCCTGTGTTCTCTGGTCCTGGCCCCAATGGGTTTCAGCTGTGTGAATTGTGTGACTTCCTTTCTGTGACCCTCATTGCTTCCTCTGTAGAATAGGAGTGCTGGACTAGATGGTTGATGAAGCTCCTTCAAGCTCTAAGGCTAGTGTGGAAATGCTCCAAAGTTCTAGATAGGGTGGCTGACGTCTAGGGACCTAGCTTTCAGCGCGTATCACAGGCCAGGCAGCTTGGGGTGGGGGAAGGAAGGGCTTAGGAGTACCCCCCAGAACTGAAGGTTTGGACTGGATCCCAAACTGTGGGATCAGGTAAGACCTCAGAGCCACCCCCCAACCCAGACAGGCCCAGCTACACAAACCCAGGCTTCATCAGGGTCTGTAGGCTAAAGCCCTTGGGGTCACTCTTTGGAAGCATCTCACAAGTGAGACCACCTGGGCACAGGGCCTCCTCTTTGGTCTTTGATAATCAGACCCCCTAGGTAGGGTCTAAGTCAAGCTCTCCACAGCTAAATTCTGTCTATGGCAAATTGATGCTGCCAACCCCAAATCATGGGGTTTCCACCTGATGAGCTTGTTATTTCACTATCATGTTGAAGTCTCACAACCACCCTGTGAGGTAGCATTATCCCCATTTAAGAGATTTTTTTTAAAAATAAGCAAAAAAAAAAAAAACCCACTAAGGATCAGAGAGGTTAAGCAACTTGCCCAAGGTCACACGGTGAATGTAGGAGCCATAATTCAAGCCTATCGTGTGGAACTCCAAATCTTAATTCCTCACTACGCTCCTCTGCCCCAAGGTGGTTTTAGAAGGGTCCTGTCCTGTGGCTTTCACAGTCTGCAGTGGGACTTGCCCCCATGGCTACAGGGGAGGGGGAGCTGTGGAAAGAAACCTTTCCACCATCTGCAGAGCTGGGATAAAGCCACAAGGAACCTGATGGGGTTCTCAGGTTCTCTGAGCACCTCATAACCACCCTGATGGAGGCAGAGCAAACCACACCCATCGTCCAGGGGGACTTTGAGGCCAGAGAGGAACTGAGCTCTGGGAGCAAAGCCGTGGGATTGCTGGGGAAGAGCACAGCCTTGGATGAAGATCCCAGCTCTGCCAGCTCTGTGACTCCAGGTGAGCAACTCTCAGAGCCCTGGTATGCTCCTCCTTCATAGTACTATTGTGCAAATTCAGGCAAGGTGACATTGTGGAAGTGCCTGGCTCCTATTAAGTACTTGTGAAATGTGATACACAAAATGGCATCACTCTGGTTCGGAGCTCTAAAATAAAGTCGAAAAGTTATTCTAAGAAGGACTACCTGCACAACCTGCAACCTTGCAAAAATAAAACTGGAACTTGCCTCAAATCTTTGAACTGGGCCAAACTGCTAAGACCACAACATCCTGGAAATCAGCTGAATTTTGCGAGTGCTGCTACTCCTGAACATCGACAACCAGTGAGCTATGGACTCATGTACTAAGCCAGCAGCCTCTACCAATGATAATTTTTTCAAAACAACTCGTGTAATTACCCTTAGCTTCCTTTGAAAAATCCTTACTCCCCTTTTCTCTCTTCAGGACACGATTTGGCCTTTCCCTGATCTTTGTCTCCTGAATTGCAATTCCTGAGACCACCAATAAACACCTTGCCTTACTGCTTTGCAGTCCGGTCTCTCACCTCTTCTTGGTTGACATACTCAAGCAATTGTGTGAAAAAGAAAGTAGAAGGAGAAGTCAAATTTCTTAATTGCTATTTCGTTTCCCTGGTATCTTGGTTAGGGGACAGGAGCATTGCAGCCATTAAAATAAGGTAACCTGCAGTGTATGCTACTACTGCAGATTGTTGGTGTGGCATAATGGTTTAAAAAACAAATTTAGAAACAAAAGGAGGAAAGCAAGCCAAGTTGAGGCTGTGGTTCCCAAACTCACAGCACAATTGAGGGTGTGGATATAGTAGAGGGAAGTGGAAGATGGGAGGGTTGGAGGAGCAGACTGAGGCCTTACAGCTGTACTCTCTGGTGAGGCTGCTGGCTCACTCCTAGGCTCTGTAGTCACCAGTGAGCACATCTGGAGACAGCCAGTCAGTCCTTAGAGCTAGGGATCAAAGGAAGACTTGTCTCAAGCCAGGATCTACAATCAGGCAGTTCAGATAGGACCAGCAGCTGGGCTGCTGCAGGGCTGAGCACCAGGAGAAGGGCCCTGCAGACTGCGGGCGGGTAGGCAGGCCAAGGGTCAGGGCCTGAGACTGAGGTGAGGCTGGGAACCAAGGGAACCACTATGAAGGATTCTTGTTATTTAAATTGCTCTTTTATTTCTCATCACCCATGTAGGCTCATCTTACCATTTTACATCACCAATTTGATAAGAGAAATGTGTTACTGACCCAAGCAAGCATCCAGTTCTGGTTGAATTAGGGGGAGCAGGTGAATTAGCACTAACAAAATCCACAGAGGTGGCACCATGTGTCCAGGTCACACGGCAAAACTGGGGCCTGAATTAAGAGGAAAATCTTCATCATAACCCTCTGCCCCCTGTTCTCCAGCCCCTTAGTTCTCAGGCAGTTCCCCTTAAAGCCATGTGTGCATGTTTCCAGATAAGCCACATCTAGTAGGGGTACCTGAGCATCCCGCTTCCCTCCTCTATACCTGTGGCCTGGTCCCTTCTGCAATATTAATCTGGTTCTTATCGATGTTTTGTGTTTTCTATTCAACATCACCCCTGCTACTGTCTTCTCATATTTGAGCTTGGGATCATGAAAAATAAATGTGTTCGCTCTACCACCCTTACACTTTTGCCCAGATTTGGAACTTAAAAGGAAGTGATCTTGTTCAAATGTTCTTCCAATCACCCAATTCCCTGGTCCTTCAGCCCTACCTGCCCAGCTGGGCTCAGCAAAGGTTACTAAATGCACTTTGCTTTCGTGTACAGCTTTGACCTTTTCAAAGTAACATGCTTCTGTAACATTGTGTATTCCTGGGCAGGCAAGAGGAGCCACGTTTGACTGCTGGGACGCAGAGATGCTCACCTATTTACCCAAGGCCACATAGGGAATTTTTAATGGTTGTGAAGGTGCAGGTATCAGCTCTGAAAGTTCTCACTCCTCTAATCTCTTAGCTTGGGGCATACCTCCTCTCTCACCTCTCCATCAATATTCCTCCTAAAGTTGCATCCTCTGACAGAATGGGTTCTGATGGCCAAGCCCTTTTCTTTTTGTCACATGATGGAAATAAAAATCTAAGAGTGAGAGAAGAGGCAAGAGGGAGCATAGGCTTCTGTGGCTGGTATTCAGCTTTGATCACATCATGTCCCTCCTCAGAGACCATCAATGGCTCCCCATTAACCATGAAAAAAAAGCCTAATGCCTCAGTCTTGTAAGGAAAGTCCTTTGTGAAACTGGCTCAAGCCGCCTTCCCACCCTCCCTCTCACTTCTTTTCCCTCTCCAGTAGCCACATGGGGTGCTTTACCTTTCTCAGACCCCTACTGGAGCTGCGCTGGCCCAGCTGGGTTTGTCGGAAATCTTTTTGCTCCTAATCTAGACCAATGATTTCCAACCAACCCGGGATTCTGCACAGAGAACCTCCTGATGTCCAGGTTCTTTCCCAGAGATTCTGCTTGAGTTGGTCTGGGATGGAGCCTGGGCATCTTAACCTATGTGCTGCTTGGGAAACTATAAATTGGTATTAAAAATAAAAACAGATTGGGATCTCATAGGCTCACAATATTCCTTAGAACGAGGCAGAAATGAGTGGAGAGGTTTTAAAAAGCTTGATTTTTCGTCTAATTTAAATACCACCCCTTCCCTCTGAAAGCTGGTGGGCATGTTTTCCAGAGCTGGGGAGACCACTTACCTCAAAATGGCTATGTCAGCCTTCCCCTCTAGCTTCCTTTTTTCTTCAGGTCCAGGGCTGGAAGGAACTACAGAGAGCAACAGGAGAGGCTCCCCATTGCTCTTACCAATGCATTCACCGCTGCATGCTGATCATTAGTTTCCGGTCACTCCCCCACCAGGCTGCAGACTCCTCCAAGGCAAAGGGCAGCATCCTTTACCTCTGCCTCCCAGCACCAAGCAGAGTGATTGACACAAAAATAGCCCTCAATAAATGTTGAACTCATGACAAGTGTGGTCCACTCTCAGCACTTTGAGGTGAGATAAGATTCAAGGAGGTCAACTCACTTACCAGTTTCCTTGAGGGAGCTGGTGGCAGAGCTGCACCTAGAAACCAGCTCTTGGAATTTCCGGGATGTCCTCTACATACTCCCACACCCTCTTCTGCCTTCCTTCTCCCACCAACCAGGACCCTGATCGAGGAAGCAGGAATAATATCAAACACCCAGCACTGCCTTCCCATTCCCAAGTGATAGCAGTACCCCCTGGGGTTTGCTGAAGTCCTAGGGACCCCAAAGCCCTTCAAAACCAAGGTAGATCACTCTATGCATCCGATCCCAAGGAATCAACCCCAAAGTACTAAAGGTAGTCCGACAAACCAGCTCCACCTGTGCTTTCATTAAAGTGGTAGGCACTGGCCCTTTACATCTCTGGAGACTCTAAAGCAGTGGTTCTCAATGTATGGGCCTCAGACTAGCAATATTGGAACCACCTTGGAATATCTTTGACATGCAAATTCTCCAGTTCTAGCCCAGACCTACTGAATCAGAAACTCTGGGAATGGGGCTTGGCAATCTTAGTTTAACAAGCCATCCAGGTGATTCTTATGCATGCTAAAGGTTTGCAAACAGCTGATCTAGAAGAAGGAGCAGAATCAGGGCCCTATAAAAACCTTCATACAGGGCCTTGGCTAGGTGGGTGAGTTTGCCGCCTTGCCGCCTTGCCGCCTTGCCGCCTTGCCGCCTTGCCGCCTTGCCGCCTTGCCGCCTTGCCGCCTTGCCGCCTTGCCGCCTTGCCGCCTTGCCGCCTTGCCGCCTTGCCGCCTTGCTGCCTTGCCGCCTTGCCGCCTTGGTTTGATTGAAGGTTCTGTCCAGGGGGCCTGGTGCTCTGGCAGCAGGGGCTGGGCTTAGGGTTTGCGTTTCCAGGTGATGTGTTTGCTCTGGGAAGAGAGAAGATTGGTGACACCTTTCTGGCTTGGGGTGAAACTGTGGGATTTCTGAGGGCCAGCCTGCCCTCAGTGTGGGGTTATCTAATGGCTGGAGCTCAGGGTGTAAAGACTGTGGGCTTGGGTACAGGTCCTGAGGGGGTGTGGGTCATAGCAGCCTCCCCCAAGGGAGGAAGCTCTGAGACAGCACTTCTTAGAATTTCACATGGACATGGTGCTCAGCTAAGCCACAATCAAGGGAGGGAGGATTGTTGGGATGAGAAGTCCCTGGGATGCAGCTGTGCAGGGCTCCCACCTGATGAAGGGTAGAATGGGAGGGGGACAGGAAGCTGGTACTTGGGAAGTATCTCCTTTGGGTTAGAAAGGAACCTAATGTTGGCTGTAGAGTGTGGTTGGAAAAAAAAAACTCAGAGATAAGCATGGTCTCTGCTCAGCACTGGGCTGTGGGTGCCTGGGTCAAATCAACTCCCTAAGGAGGTTCGGGTCCTGAGCTGGGTGGTTCTTGGACAATCGGGAGGTTGGCTGGGGAGAGAGGTAGGGTCTTGATCTTAGTCACTGTAATGAGGCCCTTAGCCATTTCTCTAGCTACTAGGATGGCTGCCCCCTGGCAGCCGCCTCAGATGTCTGGGTAACCTTGCAGGTAGGATCCTAGAAGAGGTCACTGCTAGACCTGAGCTCATGTACTTTGGCCCTAGCTGTTGGAACAAGGGCTTTCTCTGAGCAGAGTGGGTTCTGGAAAGGAGACCAGGTCTTCAAACAGCAGCTTTGCTGGTTGAGGGGCTAGTGTGGCCAGGTACCATGAAGTATCTCAGTAGCCTCTGCATCAGCTGAACTTCTAGAATCTGTAACAGACCCAGCTCTGGCATTGGAGTATGGTTTGGTCTAATGGATTAGAAAGAAGCTAATGGGAAAACTCAGTGTGGCTGTGCGAGCAGCATAAGCTTGATATACTCCTAATAGCTCATCTTAGCTTGAGCTCATCTTCCCTAGAGGTGTTGCCTATTGTCCCCCAATGCCTATGGCAGAAGGTCAGAGCCCAGCGCCTGAAGGACTCCTTGACTGTGGTGGGTTGGTGGAGGATGAGCCCTAGGGTAGAGTGCCCAGGGTAGAGTAGCCTGAAAACAGGCTAACTATCATTCTTTACTCCATGTGACTTCGTGGGGTAGGGCCTCCTAATCCAAGGATGAGCAGTATGGGATCCCACTCTGCCTCAAGGCCTTCAGTCCAGCAGGGGTGGAGGGGGCTCTTGTGAAGAGAACACACTGGCTGAATGTTGAGGAAGTGAAGGTATAAGTAGCCTGAGCTCACCGAGAAGCAAGGAGATGGGTAGTAATAAGAACAAAGGCTGCAGGTGGGAAATGGCTTGCCCTCCTTGCAGAAACAAGGGGTTAATGCCCCTACCTTGCCATGAAAATGGGCCAAGCCATGGTGGAGACAGGACCAAGGGTGGAGGCTGGATCCTGTCTGAAACAGGCACTGAGGGGAAGAAGGCCTATTACCATGAGGTTGGCACCAAGGTAGTCTGTAGTAGCCGGCTAAATGGCATCAGTGTCTTAAAGGTTCCCCCTCCCAATTGGCTATGGAGTCACCTCAATGTGAGATGTCCTGGGCCTCCCAGACCTCAGTCCTACAGCTGGGGCTCTGTGGGCCAGACTGTTCTGCTTGAGCTGTTGTCCCAACAGCTGTGACAGCAAGTCAGGGTGTTCTTGTCTTGGCCCAAGATAAGTCCCTCAGAGTATCCTGTTGCTATAGTAAATTCTATATCTGTCTCTGGGATACTGTTCTTGTCTCTGCTCTTACCTTGGGAGGTAGCATCCCCAGGCGGGAGCACCTTCCTACGTGTACCCTGAGAGCAGCCACTCTGGGCTCTGTCCTCTGGAAAAATGCTTCTGCCAAATAACCTTTTCCTGCTCCTCTACCCAGGGCTGCTGTTCTCATTAGTCTTTGTTCTTTTGCCTGTTACCTGCCTGACTCTTTCTTAGTGAAAAATCGGAGCCGAATCATCCAGGGCCTGGGGGTTTTTTCCCTTTGTGGGCCTTTTCATGGTCTCTAATATTAAACCTTGGAATGTTCCCTGTCAGATACTTCTACTGGCTGGATGTCAACATGTACATCATCTACATCTTGTCTGTCATCATCATATGATCTCCTTTGCCCTTCTGGGAGATTTGTCAATCCTGACTTCAAACAAGCTAACTTGTTTCTTAGTTCAATTCTGCACTCGCAGCCATTGTATCCTTCTAACTACTTTCATGCCCAATCTATTTATTGCTAATACCTCTAAAACATCTGCCCCTTAATTCTACCCCTGGAATCTGATTCAGTTAACTAGAAATAGTTGTACTCATCTCATCTTGGCTTCAGCTCATTTTCCCTGGGGGTGTTGTCTACTGTCTAGCAATTCCTATGGGGGAAAGCCAGACCTCAGTGCTTGAACTCGCTGAGCACAGTAGGGTAGTGGTGGGGAAGCAATGAGCCCTAGGGTAGAACATATTGGTGCCAGGGAGACAGCTAATTACTCCTCTGTCCCACAAAGTGACTTAATAGGGCAAAGGCCTCCTTGGCTACCAGAAAGGAGCGGTAGGAGGCCAGTATTAGGCTATAACCCAATAGCCCTGGGGAGAGGGTGGCATAGGTGGGAGATATCCTTGTCAAGGGATTAACAAGAAATTTCCCTACCTGACTTTCCTTAACTCAGTGCTTTTTCACCTGGTCCTGATTGTCTTCATTCCCTTTTTCACGTGGTCCTGATCATTTTCATTCCTGAAGACACCTGGCACAGGTGTCTCTATGAGCTAGGCCTTCTTTCAACAAAGTAGGGAATAAGGAGCAGAATCAACCTTCCCTGGTTCCTAACTTGTCCTCCACAGCTGTGCTATGCTGCCTCCTGTCCCGGAACAGTCACTTGCCTCATACCAGGTCAAAACAGCCCCCACCCTGGAGGCTTATCTCTTTCTTCCAGCTTATCTGTCTCTCCAGGCTTGATCCTGGTCGAAGGAGCTAGCAATGATGAGCATCTTTGGAACTAAGACTAGATCTGTCTTCAAGACTTCATGAAGAAAAGCATTAATAGATGACAACTCTGTGCTGGTTTTGGTGGTCTTAGCGAATAGAAGCTAAGTATGTCAACCTTAATAAAAATCGGAAAACACAACTCGAGTATAACTACAAAGCTTGGGGATAGCCCCCTGGAAAACACCAACCCCAAAGGAATGGGGTCAGTGTTCCAAGTAGAGAAACTAAGGCTTCACTTAAAGGCAGAAACAGAAGTTTAGCAGGGTTCCACAAAAAGGTCAATATACGTTAGAGACTCAACCAGCTACAGCTTACTGCATTCTGAGGAAGACTGCCTTACCAGTCAGTAAGGAAGGATAATGGTCTCGAGGGTGTCTTCTCTCACTTTAACCACAGGAAAAAAAAAAAGCAGTTGCATGCCATGACTCGGTCACATAGCCACGTTCCTCTCAAGGCTCAGTGTCAGGTTCTAACAGCTTTAAGTTTAGCTTTACAAGTAACAAAATGGATTAGTAAGTCTGCTGTGAAGCTCCTAAATCCATGCTGTTCTTCTATACTGTCAACATAAAGGAAGAAACTGAGGCAAAACTAAAGTTTATTTGGGCTAAGGCTGAAGACTAGAGCCCGGGAGCCATAGATTCCAATTAGCAGCTACAGGGTTTTTAAAGGGGGAAAGAATGTGGGGGTGGCTCGTAAATTGTTTACCAGGAACTTACATAGCTTAAAACATAAGCTACCAACTATATGCTCTCTACATCAAGAATTCCAGAAACATGAGGATGGTAAGGGTCAGATCATGTAATTCATAGTAGCATTCTAGGTAACTCATCAGCTAGTCTGAAACGGGAAAGGAAAAAATGCTTTTGAATTCCCCCTGGGCATGGGTGTGGGGGGATATAACTTAAAGTCTCATGCTCTTGTCTCTCTGGGCCTGAAATCTTACATACCTCAACATTCCTCACACTACTCCAAACTACTACTTTCTCAATAATACTATCTTATAAACCATGGTTCTTGGAAGGTCCTTGCTTTCCCTGCCTCACTGGCAAGGCTCTCTACCCCTTAGTCTTTATCCAGTCTCTTCCTTTGCCTACTTCCTCAAGTATCTTTAAGTCACCATAGTGTCCAGAAGAGATGTGATCTCAGAAGTAGGCCTGGACGTCCTCATATCTGCCAAATAGACTGGAAGCTGGGTATTAAGCTTATGTGAGACTCAGAAAGGGTATACCATAGGGACTCTTGTACAACCAGGTCCAACTGTCACATGGAAGATCCAAAGTCACTTGCAGAAATCCAGGGTACTCAAAAGTAGCCTTTCCTGTCAAGCCTTCTATTTTAGGTCAGAGGGCTTCCCTTGTCAGTTTGTCTTCCTGGTATGCAAAGTAACTCTAACAACTAGCCACTGAATATACAGCTTATCGACCTTAACCAGGGACTGCTGTGCTCAAACCAGATTATCTTTTAGCCTTGGTTATAGATGTGCTCTTTCTTCTGATCTTAACTCTCTTGTTCTGGACTTACCTTTCCTGTGGCATTCCTTCAAGATGACCCAGAATTCCATCTGGAATGACCTGCCTCTTCAATGAAGAATCTGATCCAATATCAAATGAGTCTATTTTCAGCCTTTCAGTTGCTATCTCATGTTAATTTCCAAATGGTATTTTTTTAAACTAGATATAGAACTCCAGGTTCTTTTCCTCCTGTGCTATAAAGACAGTTCTGGCTTCTCCTGGGTTTGAGTTCAGCCAGGATACTTAGTATCATTTCCTGGTTATCTCTGGGACTTATTTCATTGGGTATCCAAATTGACGTGCCTACATTTAGCAAACCTCAAGCCAGGTAGGTTAGAGTCTAGAGGGGATTGAAGCTGGCTAGTTGGCCTTCTAGGTTAGAAGGCTCTGGTAACCTCATCACTTAGGCCTTTGTTATAGAGAATATTGAACATGCTTCAAGCTACTTCTCCCTTCCCCCTGGCCTGAAATGGATTTTTCTCTAGTCCTTACCACAGGAAACCTGGTGTAGGGTCTTCAGGGGTAAAATACAAATACACAGCCCTCTATTACTATAGCCCCTAGAATTACTCACTAGAGCTGGCCTAGCAATTTGGCCTCTAGCAACCTATCAACTACTAAAGTGTCTATGTAGCTTCCTCCCTTCCCCAAGCTATTAGCAGCATCTGCTGGTAAGCTGATATTAGCTGAATCTTCTCGTCTGTCTCAATTGAGGTGGTTTGTCCTATGATCTTAACTCTAATAGATCTAAGATTGTCAGAACCTTCTTGGGAAGGGAGTGACTTTGAAGTTCTCAGTACACTAGAGCTATCTTTCATCTAAATACCTTTCTTCATTTAGCTGGTCACCAACATTCTATGCAGTGTTCCCACCCTGGCCTACTTAGGCCTCAAATTGCAAAAGAGCCCTCAGTTCTCCAGGCTGTCTCTCTGGACCGTTGAGTCCAAGAAACCTGTGGGGTTTAACTGACAGGCCCTGTTGCAGAGGCTAGTACAGCAAGAGGTGGGATTCCTTCTTCCCATCTAGCCTTCAGTATAGGATGGAGGTTCTACCTTGGGAATAGCATGCTGAGAATATCAGGGACATGACAGCACTCAATTTGCCTTATAAAGGTAAGTGAGGTTCCATGATAGAAGAACCAAGCTGAGAAGACCAGAGGCTATAACCATTTCCCCTTCTTCCCCAGTCCTTGCTCTGAACACTCGGCTCCTTAGCCCTTAAGTCTCTAGATGACCTTATCTACAGTCTCGAATCTGGGACCAGAAGCTCCCAGATCAGTGAAAGGAAGAATGGCTTCTAGCTTGGCTAGAATTGGCCACCTCAGCTTGGCTACTTCAGAGGAACTGGTGTTCTTCCTGATCCTATATTCTCCTGAGCTCTAGGTGAAGTATCAACCTGGATGACCTCAAACCAGTAACTCTAGGTGTACTAAGTGAATTGAGCTCTACAGAAGGTGAGTTTGTAAACAGGTACAGGGTGGGCTCTTGCCCATGTGATACACGGATTCAGTTTTGGATACCTGATTGTGATACACGGATTCAGTTTTGGATACCTGATTCTAGGATCCATGTAGTATGGTCCAGGTTTTCATTAAGGCTTAAGTCTCTAGACTCCTAAAAGAGCTTCAGGAATACATGGCTATCATGAGAACCTCAGACAACTGACTTCCAGTTTTGTTCTAGAAATATGAATCTGGAACTCAGGCCCTGAACCTGGAGGAAAACACTATTAAAGCTCAAAGGGGATGATTGGATAGGTTCCTAATAAAGCCTTCTATTGGCCTAGGTTCTAATCATGGGCTACCCCAGCAAGCAGGGCTTCTGAGGTTTGCTGTATCCTTGACACTTTGGGGCAACCAGGGATTCCCACCCCATTCTGGTGTTCTGGGGAGATATTAGAAGCTCATGTCTGGGAAGGGGATCCCTGTGCTGCAAAGAGTTCTCCTGGACCTAATGGTTCAGCTTTCCCCTGCTCTATGGGGCTGAAATAGGCATCGTTGGGTTCCCTAGGAAGCAGACTGAGATGGAGACTAACTAGCAGGAGGCTTGTAAGGGCATGTTCTTGGGACTAATGCCTATGGAAGAAAAGAGATGGAGGACTAGGAAGAGAAGTTGAACTAAGATACAGCCTCAACTAAACATCAACCACACCAATGAGGTACTCTAAAGCTAGATAGAGCTTAGCTAGAGCTGTTCCAACTTGGCGCAGAAGGGTTAGGCCTCTCTAATCTGTCAATGAATATAAAAGGATACACTATCGTGGGTTAGGTGGCCTCCTTCCATTGAGGCAATTCCCACAGGGGGCTTACATCAGTTCTCTGCTGGTGGCTGGGAAGCGCCATTCCTGAGAAAAGATTCTAAGAGCCTATCAGTGTCTAACATGCTTCCCGATCTCTACCATACAATAGTGGAGTTAAGACTTCAGGAATAGTCTAGGGCACAAAAAAATGACCTGTTATATCAGGGCCCTTCTCTGGCATTATCTTTCTTGACGTCCTGTTCCCATTAACCCTGTTCCCTTGAGCATTTGCTGACTATCCTAGAAAGTAATTAATGTGCTCACCCATGTAAACATCTTTCCTTTCCTCTGGCTAAAAGCTTCTGAGACTTAGCCATGCTGCTGCTAAGACAAGTCTAGGCAACTTTCTAATGGCATATCATGCCAATCAGTGGAGATACATGTTGTATTCTAGGCTATAAAGAACTAAGCCCTGTTCTTCCAAGGCTTTGAGATCCCTGTGGCATACCTCTGCCTGGCCTCCTACACTGGCAGAATGCCTGGGCACTATGGTTGACTCACACCTGGCCTTGAAGACCTACCTTCTATTCATAAACCAAGTCTGTACTAAAATTTTAAGTAGACTTCTGATGCCAGCGACTTTTACATGAAACTACCAGGAAACTGAGTCAAACTAAACAGGACTTCTAACTTTGCCTTCTGATCAGTGGTGAATGAGGTACCTTCTTGGCTTATCCTTAGTTTGGCTGGTAGTAGGGCTGCTGTTTCTGCTTGGCCAGTATGTAGTATCTTTGTAATACTGTCTGCTTCATGTAACTTCTCTAGAAAAACATTGCAACAGGGGGATGAAGGGTTCACAGGAAGCCAAGGAGCTGATAGAATATCAGCATCTATGACTTCTAGAGGCTGGGAAGCACTACCAATAGCTCACAAAACATTGTATATCCATCCTAAGGTCTTCTAAACAGCTGAAAAATGGAGGCTTAACTATCATGATAGAGAATTCTAAGAATTTGTCTCAGATCTTCCTTCTGGGATCACCTTTCTAGCTGGAAGTGACAAAGGATCTCTTTGCTATAAATGCCATCTTGTCATTTTGAAGAACATGCTATACATACTACCATTCTAATGTTATCTTACACACTGACAACATTCAGCTTGTCGCTATTGGGGTCTACACCAATGCTATCTAATACTTAGCTTCAAAAAGCTGAAGGTTCTCTTACAAAACTACTGCTACTACTCTTAGCCCTATCCTTTGAAACTTTTTGGATGCTACCATCAAACAATAGGCTCATCTCCTTGCCTCCCAGATTAGTATCTACCAGTCCTGCAGATGTTTCCAGAGTTCTCTAATCTCGGGTCATAGAAACATGGATTTTCAATCCGAAGTATTATCTCTGGATTACATATGCTTCTTGAGCTTTAAGGACTTACTAGGTATTTCAGGGCTATAAGAGTTAGAAGCTTCTTTAAGTATTATTTGATATGATAAATAGAACTTGGATTTATTCCAGCTATAATAAAGAATACATAAGTCTCTCTCAAGTCTTGCTATTAGAGACTAGACCTCATTGTGTCCAAAGACCTAAGTAAGCTCTCTTTTGTAGTCAAGACAAATTCTGTCATCTAGTCTATGAATGTAGTATACTAAGTTCTTATGCCATCCTCAATTCCTTCCACTCAACCTGTGCTGCCAGCTCTCAAGTAAACTAGTCCTACAAGTAACCAGCAGTAGATAAGTCCTGGTATTAGCACCTAGGATTAAGATCTTGTTCCAGTGAACAAGGCTATAGGAACTGATGTGGCAGTACCTCACCTGTCTGTTCACACAGCAACCTCACAGCCTATCTAAGCCTTTTTCCTCTAGAAGTATCTGGCTCAGAACCCATGAGAGAGCACATAGCAAATGAAGGGCACTGAATTAAGTACATTACTTAAGCATAAAACTCACGCTAGCCTAAATCAGCTTGTCCAGCTCCTCAGTTAAATTCCAAGTCTGACCACTCAGACTTGTGAAAGTGACCATACAAAATATCCTGCCTGAGGTTGGGTGAAATCTTACACTCACCTAGAAGTAAAAACTAGACAACATGAAACCAATGAAATGCATTCCTAACTTAGCAGGCTAGAAGTCTAAGGCTTACTGATTTGAGGGAAAGTCATATCCATGAAGATCCAGATGGTAAATACTTCAGATTCTGTGGGAAAGAGACAAAATTGAAGACATTAAAGGTACTTAAGACTCTCAGTTGACTAAACATAGACACAACGGCATAATCTGTCATAGATCTAATAAGATAATTGAAATAACTGGAGTTCAAAGTTGGTGTTCCTAAGATCAATTACAGGCACTCATCTGTCAATGCTTGTCGACAACAAGATGTCATGTATTTCACTTCTGAAGATGTCTTTTCAGGCAGCAAGTTGCTTCCTAATACTGATCACTATTACTAACACCTGTAACTCAGGTCTAATACCTGTTAGCAGACCTGTGTTATGAGATCATGTGCTAGTGGTGGTATTCAGCTGAATTCATGTCTTAGAGGTAGGGGTCAAAGACATGACTGACTTTTAAAGGCCAAAAGAACAGTAGAGGCAAAGACAAGAACAGTAATAAGGGGCCTCACCTACTAGTGAGGCATTCTAATGGATTGACATAAGCAGTCTAGAAAACATCGCTTCACAACCACTAAGATGACTGACAGACAACGAGCATTGGCAAGGATGTAGAGTAATTGAAAATCTTATACTACTGGCAGAATAAGATGGTGCAGTTGCTGTTAAATAGTCTGGGAGCTCTTTAAAGTGCCAGAGTTGCTATGTGATCAGAATGCATCTGTGTATCCCTGACTGTTAAGATGAGATCTCTAGATAGTTCTCATACTCCAAAGAGCAGCAAAGCCATAAACATCCTGGCTTACAGTGGCCATTACAGCTACTAGAATCTAGAAGACAGTCTAAATATACCAAGACATTTTAGCCTTTGAGCAAGCATTGCAAGTGAGTCTCCTAAAAGATTTAAGTCATCTTAGGTACCCCTGCTTTCAATCTCAAGTTGATCTAGTTATTCCTTGAAAGTTCAAAAGCCAACTGAATTCCTTTTAACCTGAAGCATAAAGGCATTGGGAATGGTGGTATGGGAAATATAACAAATTCCAGGAGAAAGTATAAGTAAGGCTAAAATGGACAAGGTCAATATATAACAAGCATGGTAGATCACCTTCCTCATTGACCATGCGATCTCCCTTCTATACTAAAGACAGATTTATTTCTCAGACTTTTGTATATCCTTAAGCTAAGATTCTAGACCTAATTGGGTTTTGCCAACTAGGCATATTTGAGGTGTCACCTACTAGAAATCCAGGATGTAGGGACAGTTGTCTGCAGGAGCATCCCAGGCTTCTTGGTTACCTGTACTCTAGGTTGTGGCAGAGGTATTGGCTTCTCTGGCAGGCAAGTTCTATGGTACTACTCAGGCAATTGTTCTTGGAAGCTAGCTTAGTCTGTTCCTAAAAGAGATAAGCTTATAACTGCATGTCCTACTTGTGCTTAAGATACCTAGGAGTTATGATTTAAGAAATATCCAACCAAGAGTTTAAGTCCCTGTTAGGAATACAAAGCCATTGAAATGGGTATCATCTGACTTAACCATTCTTAAACACTCTGGCAGAATAAGGCAGAATGGAGGCTGAATGAAGGTAAATACAAGTTAGGAAGCCAGATAAATAGTGACTAAGAATAGATGTGTGGAAAATGAACAGGCTTTAAGAATAAAGGGAATAAAGGGAATTAGATGTATGCATCTTCTTTCTGGTTGTTCAGCCACAAAAGACGGGTAGGTACTAAGAATCTAGTATATCTTATTTTCTCCCATCCTATCACTGCTTGATCCAGGAGGCTCCTTACTCGGTGATTCCTGGAAGCTTGGGCATATGTTCTAGAAACCCAAATATTTCTCTGGGTAGTCATCTATTTCTCACAGTAAAGGGATTAGAGACATGATATGGTTGGAGGTGAACATACTAAGGGTACTTAGTTGAGATAGCCTGACTTGGGCTCAGCCACTTCTTACATTGACTGAAAGGTGGTATGAATCAGGGATGGGCTATAATCTTCTATATGCTGTTCTGGGAAGACCTTCTCCCCGCCCCCGCATTAAGGGGTCTTGGAAAAGGACCTAGGATATCTAACTGGATGTTGTCTTATGAACAGCAGGCTGAATAGTCCTGATTCTACAAACAGAATAATCATGTGTCCTCTAAGCTTGCTGGAAACATCTCAGTATTTCTCACACAAGGACACCACTCTTTTAAACAAAACAACTTCATACTTCAACAGTCACACTATAGTTCTTAGCTTCTCTGCTCTGTGAACTAGAATCCACATAAGGTCCCTGTACTACTACAATAGAATGTACCTGAATTCATAGGTTTCTCCATCTTCCCTTGCAATTCTCTGAAGCAGGGCTATTTGTTCCATAAAGCTACCCACATATGGGGTCTTACTATGTCTCTGCAGTATAACAATGCATTCCTCTCTCCTGGCTTTCTTGTAAACTTGTAGTTGGCTCTAAGAGCAGATTCAAGCTTATTTGATAAGACTAGATTATAGGTGGCTATGTAGCTTCAAGAAATGCTTGTTATCTGGTTGGTGCCTGTTGAAGTTCACAGCCACTACTACCTTGTTCTAACTGGGGGATTATGATGTAGTGGTAGTATAGCACCAGCTCGAGAGCTTATCCCATCTCTTAAGCCAGGATAAACACATGACTTGCCTTCATTAGCTCTTATACCTTAACAACAAACATGACTGTTCTTAAAAAAAAAAAAATACTAGTTTCAAGTGACAAACAATCTTTACAGTCAAATGAGCATATAACACGGTCTCTTGGTGACAATTGTCATGCAGCAGTGGTGACACATAGCATTGAAGAATGTGCAACATAGCGTTGCCCAATGCTCAAATGAATCCAAAGAACATTGGGTGCTCATAGAAACCTGTGAAGCAGTTTGTAAAACAGTATTAGTTCACACAGGTCAAAGCTGCCTAGGAAATGTAACTGGTGTCCGACTAAATAAGACTGAAACCTGCCCAAAAGGATGCTGTTGGGCCTTCTCTTAAAAGTAACTTCTTAGTAGCAACCTGTGAAATAGCATTATAGTCTTAATACACTGATAAGGAAAAGCAAATGCTTCCCTGAAGCACCAGGGACATGTTGGTCTTGACTCACGAGGTCGCTTCATTTTAAGCACAAAGCTAGACTATTTTCTAGCTTGTCATACTTAGATGTGGTCATGTGCTAAGTTCTAGCCAATAAAACATACCCTAAAATGTATACTACTTACAAGCTTGGCTCACAATTCTCCTACTTAGCTCATTTCCCCAACTATGATGGGGAAGACTCTGAACATCTGTTCCCTACCTATTATGGGGAAGACCAAACATCTGTTCAGTCCTTAGAAGCCCCCTTGACACATCTGTTACTTAATAGCCCCCTCTGGTCAGTTTGTTCCTCCTATTGTAGACAAAGCATTTCCTAGTGCCCTCTTCTCCTCTCCTCCTTATCCCTACCTAATGATCCTCTGCCTATCTCTTTGCCCGGTAGTAGCAAGAGGGCAGAAGACAGCAAGGGTGGGAGTCCAAAGGCCATGGGGCCCTATAGTTCCTTGAGGTTGCTGCTTCACTCCTAGCTTGAGCCAAGAAAGCGCCCTTTCTTTCATAGCGTCTATATTTGGAAACCCAAGTTTTCATATACCAAGCATGTTCAAGGAACAACAGCTGGTTCCACATGTAAGGATGTAGAAAATTGTAGTCAGGTAACAAGTTTGTTTTCCTGTAATGCCTCAGGTTTGTCCAAGAAACCATAGGTAAATGCTAATACTATACAGGGTATAGGGTTACCAGACAAAATGCAGGACCTATGTATAGGACGTGCTCACGTCAAAACGCTTGTCTATCTGAAACTCAAACTTGGTAGCCTCTTTTCCCTTGAGGCTGGTAATCCCAGCAGGGGGACTTCGCCATGTGACCATTTACCACCTGACACATAGGCTTCTATATAGTACTTGGCAGAAATAGAATTAAATAAGGCTGCCCCAGCTTCTTATATTTGCTACGGGTTTTGCTCAGGAGGGTAACATGGCATTTTGGGCTGAAACAGGCACCAAAACTCTAGCTCTCTCCACTTCAACTTCCTTCTTGAATACTCCAGCAATGTACATACTTTCTCACTACCATATCCAGGCCTTACATAGGAATACTGTCAATTAGGGAAATCACGTTGGTAAAGTTGCTTAGACTTCTGACTTCATGACATAGATGCTCAGTTTGAGCTGCTAGCACAGGCCTGTAGAACACAATACTCAAAGCTGGCTGGAATCAAAGGAGGTATTGATGTCCTTAGGTTTTAGCAGTCTCCAAATTGCATTGTCCTGAGGACAGAGCTCTGGTTGCACAGGCTTGCTTGACCTGCCCTTAAGCTGAGCTACTCAGTAAAGCTTGCCTGGTTAGCTCTAAGCCCACTATAGCCTCCAGGTCCTTTCAAAGGCTTGGATCTGATTGTGGCAAACATGCTGATTGCACTGGAGTCCTGTTCTGATCCTACTATCCTCAGGAAGAAGAGTCCAGTTGACAAGAAAACATCATTCATCTTAGTCTTGCCTCTGAGTTTTACTTAAAACAGTATCTAAACTTTTAGCATGAGACTCTACGATATAAATAACAGTATGTGTCTACTGCTGTAGATTAGCCTGCTCTATGGGTAGGCAACAACTTACGTGGCTAGTCTAATGACCCTTGGTTTCCTATTTCAGGCTGTTACCTACTTCACTCAGTCTAATTGCTATCTTCCTTGGTCAGCTTAGTGTCTCCACACTATCCTCAGAAAGCCTATAGACCACAACCGTTTATGTTATGTATGCTTTCAGACTTAAATCCTTAAGCATACCCCAGAGCATGCCTTAAATTGGACATAATTATGTCTGGCCAAGTGAATCTTTCAAGGTCTAGTTTATTTCTAGTTACCTTGAGGTCATGATGTTAGAACTGGTACTATTACATGATAATCATCTTTGATTGCTATTCATGACTAGAAGGATGACCTAGGAAGCTAGCTGGCTATGGGCTTCTGTCATGCCAAGTGATGCTGGGATTTGGCTCAAGGGTCTCTGGCTGAGGTTGGCCATGTGGGAGACCTAGTATAATCAAGACAAAGATGTAGCTTGAACCTACAATCCATTCTCAGGGCCCCAATCCTAGAACACCCATGGTTCTTAGACTATAGGTATAAGCCATATTGGGCTAGACTTGATGGCATACTAGGCTTGTTCTCAGTTAGACTTCCTAGGACCTGGTAGGACCACTCTTGCTCCCGTATCATCATACCCAGGTGCTGCATCAGACAGATCCTCGTAGTCTTACTGATCACACCCTGACTCCTTGACTTGATCCTCTCTGAAGTTTATCTTCATAAGCCTTTCCTGTTCTTACGGCCTATCATTTGCCCTACCTGGCATTTCTAGTCTCACCAACTGGACAATAGAACTATGGCAATGACTGACATTAAAGGTCAAGGCAGTTTATAGCCTCCTTGTGCCCAGGGTATACCGCCTCTTCAGTGAAACCTTTACTTCTGGTCTGTCAGCTCTTGACCTTTGTGCATGAGGTTTGATAGCTAACTGTCTTAACCATACTTGTAGCACAGACAAGGATATCTAGGTTTTATGAACACTGATATCAAGCATGATACCTGGCTTTCTTGTTTTTTGCTTATGTTCAAGAAAATTGGATTTTGAGATGACAGTCTACCATTTTCCTTCCTCTGCCAGCAAATTAATAAACTACTTTCCTTCTACTACCATTCTTCTTGATGTGGCCTCAAGGACAAGTACTGAGCTTTCAGTAATAGCCAATGCCCTGGCTCAAAAATGGACATAAGCAGAGCTTTTCACTGTAAGTCATATTCCTGGCTGAATACAACAAGTACTCTTCGGGTTATTCTCTTCCTACACGCATTAGTTTGCTAGGGCTGCCACAAAGTACCATAAACCAGGTAGCTCAAGCAGAAACTTGTCCTAGTTCTGGAGGTTAGGAATCTAGATGTCAATAGGGGTGTTGCCTTCTGAGGACATTAAGGTGTGTTCCATGCCTCTTACCTAGCTTCAGGTAGCTTGCTGGCCATCTCTTGGAGAAGCAGCATCCTGCCAACCTTCACATGGTATCTTTCACGTATCCACATGCAAACTTTTCCTGATGCTAGTTACGTTGGACTATAGCCTGTAAAAACCTCATTTCAACTTGATTACCTCTGTAAATACCCTATCATCAAAGGTACAGTGGGATGGGATCTCAAAACAAGTTTTAGAAAGATACAGTTCAACCCGTAACACCATACTATCCTTCAACTTTAAAGCCCAAGGGTCTTTTAAGTCTAACTCTAGAGTTGAACTTGCAGGTACAGCAACAAATACTAGCCTTGCCTCACTTAGGCAGTGGGCTCAGATGAGTTGATCAGCCAGTCCCAGTTTAACTCTGGCCTGTGGTGGTTATTTCTATAACTTGTTTGACTTGACTTCTCAGGGTCAGATGGCATATAAACCTAGAGAATGGTACAGGGCATGTCAACGATAATTCTTGACAGAGCTAGAGTCTACTTGGATACAGAGCCCTCGTAATCCTGAACAGAGCTCAGATGTTCTCACATCAAAGTGGCTCAAACACCTCAGGCTGTGCTGCCAAGGAGTCTGAGCTTGAACTTGGAAGATGCAAGAGAACTGGGCCATAGTGGCTGGTCTTTGCCAGGATTCCCAGAGGGATTAGAATTTCAAGGGGCTAGCTAGAACAAAACTTCATTCCTATAGGTCTTGCCATTCAAAACTGAGGCAGGGCTGCAGGACATACTAAAATGGAGTTAGCACTCAGATTCCAGGGGATTGAGCCCTGTCAACTTAAAGGAAATCCAGGGATCATCCTCTAAGCCTGTCTTTCCCAAGGGACCAAATAAGGCTGGTAAGAAAAGGGCTAGATCTGATCTTTGGGATTCAAACTAAGAATCTCATTTCAGGTGAGCCAGTTACATACAAAGATACCAAGTAAGGATCTATCACTTCTGCTAAGCCTGCTTCATAGCCAAGAACAAAACCCCCTCCCCTACCTCGGGTATGTTAGCAACTACATAACTTGAACAAGTCTACTTCTGTCAGCGTGGCCGTCTGTTCTCAGTTCTTGATGTTTCCTTGGCCAAAGAATGACCAGATACAAAGTATCAGGTCCAGCCTCTTTGGACTGCGTATCCTAATTCTTTGGCTTCTTGCTTGGGGTGGGGGGACCACAAGCAGGGGCCGGTACAATGGAGTGGCCTCAAGCAAGAAGCAGTTTCACACAGTAGCATTTCATTATAAAAACGAAACAGGTCTGTCATCTCAGACTGACTCGCTGACTTGCTGACTGTCTCTGGGAATTCTCGTTGTTGCCTTTTATCGGCCTGTTCCAGGGAAGGGCTATGGGGGGAGGTGTCGGATGTCACCACAATGCTTAGGTGTTCTCAAGGTTGTATCTACACATGTGAGCTGCTTCTCTGAAAGCCCTGTGGGGGATGAACCACAATGTAGATTTAAGTTAATGACATAATTAGCCTTAGGTTACTCTTGGTCACTTTCCAAATCCTATTATGCCTAGACTGGGGAATTCCCAGACTGGTAAAGTGTTCCCTCCTTCCCCAGGTGTAGCAGTTGCTCAGGATAGAATTCAAGTGTAGGGCAACACCAAAACAGTACCCACCCTTATCCTTCTTCCTAGGTGGGGCAATTGTTCAAGGTAGCACCAAAGCAGGCTACTTGTCCCTAGAATAGCTGGAGATCCTAGCTATCTAATAATTCTAGATACCTTCAATAACCCTGGGAGGGGCTGTACCTGTTAGCTACCCTCATCAGGGGGTAGCTCTTAGACAAGGTAGCATGAAATCAACTTAACTCAGCTTGAGAAATCCCTGTCTCCAGAGTCTGCCTCTCATCACCTAGCATCTTTCTAGAAGATACTGACTTACAGCCTGAGTTGACATCTTCAGGGTCTCTACTTAAGCTAAGAGCAGACATGGAATTCAACTGCTATGGTAGCATGAGGCTGGGCTCATGGTGGCTGCTTATATATATATATATACCTGTAGTAAAACATCATGTGGCCCCAAACATCTCCCCATTCTGTGTCATTACTTTCCCTTTATGATTAAAGGCTTCATGCGGACTTGCTTTTATATGGTATACTGGCACTGCCTCTCTTCTAGAAGATCTGATTCCTGAACAGCACGCCTCCTTGCGATTTCTTCCTCTGACTCTGGGGTCCATTCTACTAGATGCTTTCACTAAATTAGTCTATAGCAACTTTACACAGTGGCAGCATATGTTCTTATTTATCTTCTGGCCCAAGATATCTGCTATAAGTTTGTTCTCTTTGCTTTGGCCTGGCCTCTGAACTACCCATATGTTTGCCCCCAAAGCATTTGACCTTGTCTCTTAATTCTGAGCTCAGTTCAACCATAGACACCTCAGTTTAAGTTGGCATGTTCCCTAACCTGTCTTGTCCTGACCATAGGAGTCTATACTCCTGGGACCTAGTATTTTATGAAGTCCTATTTCTTCCAGAGCTGTGTTGTCCACAACTGCTCACTGTTTACTTTCTTACTACAACTGGCCTTTTCACAGAATTAGATGAATCTGTTCAACCAGATTCATGATCAATAAAGACTACTAGCACTTCCCTATATGGCTTCAGAAGTACTAAAGTGACAAACTAACAAACAGGTAAACCCACGAATACATCTTGCATCTCTCCCTCTTACCCCCCAAACATCAGTCTGAGGCACATAGGAGCAAGACTGATCAAAGCTGCTATGCTGCTGGCCTTAATGGGTCAGTGATAGCAGTAGGACATGCTATAGGAAGAATAATGAACACTTCTGCCTTCATAGGCCCTAAATGTAATGACTGGGTAGAAGAGGTTCCAGGAGCCCTATCAGGCCTAAAGCAGCTTGCTAATAGGTAAAATTCAAGTCATCTGGCTATGCTCGTATGGACTCTGGCAGAATCCTTGAGATTCAAGCTTGAGACCCCAGTATCTAGAACACAACTTTTGAGTAAGTTTTCTAGCATCTTTGGGAAATATGTCCCATGTTCCTAGGAAACGTATTAATTCTTAATGTCACATTTGCATGCTGAATATAAAAATACTACTACTTCTGACTTAATTCAAGTTTCGAGAACCTGCCGGTTCCTTTTTTTTTTTTTCCTTCTGACAAGGGCACTGAGCTCCAGGATAGTGGCAACATATTCACTGGGCTTCTCCTGACAATTGCTGTTGAAGTTGAAGACACGTTTCTGCAGACTGTCCAAGGTCATGAGGCTGATGTGCTCAAACATGTCCAGATGGCTACTACCCTTCAAGGCCAGGCATTGCCACTTGGCATGCATGATGTTCATGCTGTCATTGAAAATCTTCACATAGAACTTCAGGATGTTGAAATGGAAGGTGGGAGTCAGCATACAACGGTGGCAGCTCCACTTGTTACTACTGCTCAGCAGGAGTGCATCCCCCAGCCAGGTTTTCAGGAAACTGTAGAAGATCCTTGGGTACAATGGCAGCTAAGGCATTGAAAACAGATTGGATAATGTCGGGGTGGCACAAAACAATGACAGGAATAAGGCCCATCCAAGTTATAAAGGCCTTGGGGCGGGGTAGGTGGCTACCAGCTGAGTCATGATCTTCATCCCCTGCTCCAGGGGGATAATGCCCAAGTGACCCAAGAACTAATTGTTTTGGGGGCTGTGGGGAAACAGTGGAGGCAGCTACAGTTGTCATAGGAATAGGCCCAGGCCAAGATGTGGGCCAGGAACTAGGAGGCCCTGACCAGCAGCAGCAGCCATGGGGAGTTGGCCCCAGGCCCAGCCAGGACAGGCTCAGCTGCAGCATCCTTCTCTAAGGAGAAGCTTGTACATACAACCTCCTCTTCCCCTCTGCTCAAACTGCATTCATAATTGAATAACTGAAGTTATCAGCCATGATCTTCTGAGTTACCAGTTGATGTCTTAACCAACATCGTGGGTCTGTTTCTTTGGTAACAGGATAAACACTGTCATCCACACTATAACCTATTTAAGTCCTTGTGTATATGTCCTGAGACTACTGCCTGTGACTAAGATAACTGGGAAGCTGGCCATGGGCCTTCCTCATTAAATAACTCCTAAGACTTGGCAGAGTGAGCCTTATACCCTGTCTAGTGGTCCTGTGCGGCAGAGTCTAGAAACAAGTATGTAGCTAGGGGACTAAGTCCAGGATCTGTTTTAAAAGCCTCTGATATCATGGTGGTTGGTTGCCACATGTAGGGTATGTCTCCAGAAGACTTTGTGAAACCTAATACTCCTAGGGAACTTATTCTCTTCCTGATCCTTGTTACCATTCCATCTGGCAGCCATAGTAGGAAGAACCCAAACATCCTCATTGCTTGGGCTTTACTTTGTGCTACCTGGAAAGCTTGTTGGCAGGGTTTCCTGCCTGGTCTGAAACCTGTTCTCCCTTCAACCTGGGACCCCCATACCTTGGACTTTTGGCATCAGGATAGTGTGTGGCTTATAGCATATCTCTGGCCTGCTGAGCACAGGGTCTGCCCCTTTCTCTGTAGGATCTTCTCTAATCTGAACGTGGGATTTTTTTTTCATCTTATTGTAAGATCTACTTCCATGTATATTGTCTCAGTACATATTGAATAGACTTGTCTAGCATGAAGTCTGTTATGATAAACTGTTAAGGTGCCTAGTTTCTCTATCCTAGGCACGTGGATGTGACTATACCTCTAACAGTTGACTTCCTCTGGGGCCACATAATTAGGACTCATGAGATCTCTTTCCTTACTTTTGTTCTGTTCAACTTAAGGCATAGGTATGTCCCTGGACTACTCTTCCCTAAAGCTGAACTCACAGGTACAGCAGATGTACTAGACCACTACTTCAGAAATTGCCAGCGCTACCAGGTCAGTGGCTAGAGATCAGGGCATGTCTACATGATCCCTTATGGGAGTCTCTAGTCTTCAGACAACTGACATGCTTGGCCTTAGTCTTAGGGACAAGTGGCAAGGGTTTTTCTAATGCTAATGTCCCTCTCTGGCAGAGTGTGGGAAAGCCAGGCAACAGAGCCCCTTGACGGTCCTGAGCATGACCCAAACATCTCCTTGGAAAAGGTTGGAGGTCCCCTTGGGCTGTGCTGGAAAGTGAGGGGCCTGGACTTTGATAATGCTGAAAATGTTAAGTGATTAACATGGCCGGGATAGCTAGCTTCCTGGGACTCTCCCCAAGGGTCTGTATTTACCAAGGGTTTATGTGTACCCTGTCCCTGGTAGGCCTCACTTCTATAGCTGTTCAGAAGCAAGATAGGGGAATTAGGACTAAGGCCAGCATCAGCTCTAGGGATTCTAGTGAGGGTGAGGTATCTGGGTCAACCTATAAATAAAAAACCTGGGATTCCTGGTCTAGGTTTTCCTCATGGCACCATTGCCAGAAGATTAACAAGAGAAAGGCTGGCACTAGTCACTAGAAGGGACTCATGCTAAGTGCAAGAATTCCATGGCATCACATGAGCCAGCTAGGCAAAGAAGCCATTGGAAAGATCAGGACTCATGTGGTAAGGCCAAGAACAGGACCTGGGGCTGTGTCCCATTGATAGGGATATAACTTCCAGGGGTGTATGTATATACAAGACCTTCCCCGGATCAATAAGGGAAGAGTTTAATTCTAGAATCCTTAGCCAACCCTGGATATTGGGTCTATTGGTCAGCCTGGCCAGGATAGGATAATCATGTGAGTTTCTTGTCACAACTGAAAGATGACTTCTAGAATCAGTACCTGGGGATGACAAAGCAGGGGAAGCAGACTTGTCCTATGATATTAAGTCTCAGACTCTCCTGTTCTTAAGCTATACCACTGGATATATGGTAGTATAGGGCCAAGCACCTGGCTCATGGTAGCCAGCTGTGTGGCCACCTCCAGAGGTCATGAGGGCTACAGTGTCATTCCTTCATTCTGGGTCATATCTTACCTTTGTTACAGGTTGTCTGCTATAGCTATCATTTGAGTGAGTCTCCTTGCAGGCATCTGTCCTGTTCTCCTGGGAAGCTCTGGCAGGGACCTCTAGTTTCTTATGTCCCAGGGTGCTTTCCTCATTCTGGGGTTTATCCTACCCATACTCCCTGCTGCCTTGTGAAATGAGCCCATGCAGGCTACTTATGTCTTAGTTTTTTTCAGATTCTGTCCCCAGGACTCCTGGAGTTGTCAAGCTAGTTTGGGACTCTGTCTTGGTGCTGCCCTTTACCATAGCTTACACGTTTCAGTGACGCAATCTTGTCACTACTTTCCTTGGGCCAGCTGCAACTTTCTTGGTCAGGTTATTGTGACTGTCCTATCCCACCTGGCCCCTACCACTGCAGCCTGGCAGAGGTTCCCAGAAAATGTTGCATTGGAATCTTTGTATGCCACTGGCTTAGTCCCTTAGGCTGGTAGGTCCTTACCCTCAGTCTGTTCTCACCCTCAGTCTGTTCTCAGAAGACCCTGTTGTCTTCAGCTTCTGCAATTGTTCCCTGGGTCTGCACATGTGACAGATTCCCATTCTTCCATACGAAACATCTCCTAGTTATGAGGCTTTATTCCTGTGATTGCTTAAGGTTGTCATTTCAGGGTCTCCTGTCAACGATGACTACTATCACAAGAACATAGCAAGTGAATTTTCCTGCATTAAAATCATCTAACATGATTATGTAAGTGACTGTCTCACATCAAGAACTTATTGGTTACTACAAGCTCTAATAAATACCATAATATAATGAAAGATAAGAGGTAACCCTTCACATGTAGAACATCACTCTAGATCTAGTCCTAAGTTTAGTTCATATATTTAATATCTTGATCATAGTACTACAATAGGATACTTATATATGTCAACCATGTAAACTTCTCTAGAGTTACCAGGTGACTCATTGACCAATAATATTGATATTGGCCTCTCTGATAAGTTAAACATGCTTATATCTTGTCTCCAGACAATCTCATCTGCTTTGATATCCTTGACTTAGAGGGATGGCCTAGAAACTGGCTATGGGCTTAGCTCATGGCTGAACTTCTAAAATTCAATTGTTGAAACCCAAAGGGCTTTCTTCTAGACCTCAGGAACTGACACAACTTTCACTTCTACTAGGACTTCACTTATCTTCCCAGGAGTGATTATCTTCAACTGCCAACTGCAAGAGCAGAACTTGGGCATTCTCTCTATACTGTGGTTCCTTTTCTTCATACCACATTTTTCTACAGGGTTTCCTTTTGGTCTAAGGCCTGCTATTACTCCCTTTTACCGGAGGCCTCAATTGCCAACTGAAAACAAATGGTAGCTGTGGCCATTCATGTTAAGACTGTTGGTAGCTATGTTCATTTAGTCAGCTGAGCATGGGACCTGACACTTCAAAGAAGTCTTGGTCCTTATAAGACTAGTCTCCTTTAGACCTTTGAACACAGGATCATATACCCTCTTTCTCAGGGTCTAAGACTGCTTAAACTCCTGCTCATAACTAAAGAACAGGCATTTGTGAGGAAAGGCTGTGACATATGGTATCTGGCTTATGAATAAACCTATCACTTACTGCCATGGTCACTGTCCCAACTTGACTAGATCTTATGTGTCCTTTAGCATTAAGTCATCTATAATACAAGAACGTCCTCAGGCCTTCACCTCCGAATTGAATTCACAGGTCTAACAGGGACCACAGAAAGGTGGTAGCCTAGAGGTCAGGCGACCTCTGATGTCTTCTAGTTGACTTTGATCTGTTTCTAAGCTGACATTTTGTTCTAGTTTCCTGAGCTCATAGAACAAGGGACTTGTAATACCTGTCTGTGGTAGAATTTGGGATCTGCTTAGCAGGGTCTAGGTAGCCTATGGCCTGACTTAGGTCCTGACCACTTACCATATAAAATTACTTATGCACTGTGGGAGGTGAAGAAATAATGCTTAAAGATGAAAGCTGCTAACTAGTAATAATACTTAGTCACTAGTTATAGAGGCATTGAACTTCCCAATGGGTGAGCCAGATTGGCCTGCTTTAGACTTTACTACATGCAAACTGAAAAGGCACCATTGGTATTCCAGGCACAATCTCGATAGGCTATATCTAATAAACAACAAACCAGGGATCCTGCTTTGGTCCATCCTAGGAGAAAGACAGACTGCTAGGCAAGAAGCTGGCATTGGCCCTCAGAGGAGACTCAGGCTGAGGGAAGCCAGGAAACTCTGGCTCAAGTGAGCCCTAAGGTAAGATCTGAGCTTCTGTGGCAGAACCCTGTTCATGGACAAGAACAGGGTTTCTTGGCCTTTATCAAATTTGTAGGGTCCTAACTTAGACATAGACTTCTTTCCCACCTAGAACCCCATTAGTCAAGTCACAGGAATGTCAGGGATAATGCAGAAGGTACTAGAGGCCTCTTTTTCAAGATAAAACCAAAGCAAAGGCCAAGGTGAAGACCTAAACAGCATCTGTCCTGGAAGTACTACTTGATATCTGCATGGTAGTACACGTGGGTAGGTGGCCAGTGGTTCCTAGAAAGCTGTTCCTCAAACTACTCTGGAGAGACAAGACACATCTTAGGTTCTCATACTCATGTCTTCTAAGTCGTCCAACTTTTAGTACCTGTGTCCTTGGGTTAATATGATTCTATCACTTCACATCACTTTTGTGATGTGGCTCCTTTCTAATCTCCCATAGGCACTAGAGCCTTTCCCAGTAATCGATGGGGGGGGGCGGGGGGGCATGGAAAACAGGCCTTGGTTAAAGGGACCGAAATGAGGAAGGGAAGACAAAGGGTTTAATAGAATTCCTTCTGTGGCCAGTGATGCTGAAGAAAGCTAGAACTACACGGGAAAGGTATGAGAATACAAGATGTAATTAGAGGTATACAGAGCAGGAAACATGCTTGTCAAGGTGTCCATACTAAGAATCAATGTCTAAACAGAGCTTGGACATATTACTAAACCAAGGCAAGGGCCCTAGGAGTTATTACAGGAGACACAGGAAAAACAAGTCTATAGGTTAGTCTCATATCCCTGTTAAAATGACCCTTCAGAAGTCCAACATTACCAAGATGGTAGCTCACTTCTAGAACTTACCACAGAGACTGAGTTAACCAATGATACTGCTAGCTGGTATTCTACAAACATTACTGGGCTACACAGGAATCCTACTTATTCTTTCTGTTCTTATTCCCCCACCATGCAGAAAACCAATCTAGTATGAAACATATCTAAATGTTTTCCTTACACTGTCAGCATATGTACATAAAACATCTTATGTCTGTATACCCTGTCTCTTCCCTGCTCAGGTATACCTGATACACACCTATGTGTACATCTGGTCTATTCATCTCCATGGCATGCTGCCACACCATTCCCAGCTGCTCTCCCAGGAACAGATACCTAATTGCCTCTGTCACTACCATTCTGAGAACAGCCTTATACATGTACCCTTCTCTACCTATAGGACAAACGTCTTTGCTTCTACTCCCAGGAATAGAATTGTTTAATGTCAGACTGTTCTCCAGAATGGCTGCCCCAGTACATATTCCTATAATACATAAACATTCTTATATCCCTGAGTCCCTATCGATATTCCATATAATACAACTATCTAGCACTTCCAAGCTTAATGGACATAAAAGGATCTGTGTATCACTTGGACTTCTGAATCTGAGTATCTTATGATAGCACTTTAACCTTAGATTTGCTTTTGGGGTTCCTGTCTGTCTCACTTCAAAGGGGTTAGTCAAAGAACAGTGCCTCATTTGTTTAGATATCATCCCCACTTGCTTGACATAACTCTTCATAAGATCTTCTATTAAACAAACTTGAGTTTGATCGAAGTTTTATTTCATGGCTTATGCTATTAGAATTTTATGAAGCAGCCTCCTATTCCCAGGTCATATAACTTGTCTTCTATCAGGTCTCTAATCAGTCTGGACTCTATTATAGAAATAACTCTGGCTAAGGAGCTTTTCTATAAAGATGGGAAACATGATACGATAACCAGCTGCTTTCTCCAGAGTAAGCCAGTTTGCTTTACCATTGACTTACGGTAGCCTCTTCATAGCTAATTCCTATAAATATGCTTGGGCCCTGCTGCTTTGGTCTGCTCATCTGTTATGTAAATACCATGCTAGCTTTATCACTATGGCCCTGTATTAATAGGTCAAGTCCTTCATACTTCTCTGTAATTAGCTATATATGGTCCTCTTCAATGTGAATGTCATTTATCTTTCAAATTAAGCAAGAACTTTGGGATCACTTTAAACATATAAACCTATAAAATACTCAAGGTCTTAGTTCTCTAGTCCATGTTCTTAAGATAACCTAGATTAGATTAGTTCTTTTATTAGAACATTTTCCTAAGTTAATTTCTAGAAACCTTAGTTAAGAACATTCCTTCTTCCTGGCTTGCTGAGTCTACTACATCCTAAACAAGAACTACTTCTTAGAAAAACTTGATACTTTCTTCACACATATTAATATGGTAAGGTACTTTGATAGACTCTAAGAGTTACACTCTCCTTAGATAAAATCTACTTGATTATGGTATGATTCTAAACACACTGCTAGATTCAGCTAGGTAACCTTAGTTCTATATCCATATTGATGAGTAAAATGGGCCTAAGATGCTTTTTTTTTTTTTTGGCTAGGAACTGTTCATATCAGTAAAGTAATCATTCTGCCACAGAGCATTTTGATATAGGGTATACCTCCTAGAATATGACCAAGCTTGGAAAAAGGATGTCTTCTAATATATCTCAAGTCTAGAGGTTTTCCCAATACAGTAGGTTTGTCAGCAGAGCTGGTATATCCAAGCCAGGCTGACCCTAGAGTATTTTTATCACTACCACCTGCTTTGGGTTGTCTTGCCAGTAAATCTTATTTCCAGAGAACCAAGTCCTCTTTTCATGCAGATAACAAGTATCTGAACTCGTAGGACCACTTCTGAAAGCTTCATGTCCATCAAGTCTTAGGCTTTAGTCAAATGAGACATATTACACTTTCTTAGATCCTTCTAATAATTACAGCTTTTTCAATTTTTCTTCATCAAAGATATATATTATAAGAGGCAAAAAAATCTCATGTTCTCACTAGTGATTACTATAATGGCTTAGTAATCTTCCCTATCTCTGCATACAAAATGAGCTCAAACTGCATATACCGTCTTATAACCTGCTTTTCTCAGTCACTTTTCATATCAGTAAATAACCATATTCTAGATTTTCTTCATTGACCCCAATTATCTTCTAGTTTGTCTAGTAGTCAATATACTAACATGCCTTATATCTGGTATCAAATGGGTTCTTTCTAGCACTTTGCTTTTACCTTTATTACTATTATCTAGAAAGTATCTGCCATATACCAGGCACTATACTAAGTGCTTTTCAGACTTTTTCCCATCTGTTCTCCTAGAAGTTCTGTTTTCCTGTTCTCTGTGGCCAGGATAGTGTTCTGCAGATAAGTCTCACCTTCTAGACTGGTTTGGTTGCTTTTGGTACTGAGTCTCTCTCTACTCCTTACATCCTAGAACATAGGACTTATATCTAAATGCTTGCCATAGTCTAGCTGAAAATCTTGAACTTAAATCTAACATTCCTTATGTCAGATGATAGTTGACAATACTTGACTAACATGGCCATAGTCTGATCACTCTATTGTAGCCTAAATCCTATCTTTTGTGACCAGGAAGAAATTCAAAGTATAACTTTGTTAGACAAAGGTCTAGTATCCAATTTCCATTTATTAGCTATCTATACATACTGACAATCCTTGCCTGGCTCTACGGTGCTGTGCTTCTTAGAGGCAACTATGGCCCCCCAGCTGCCTCTGTAGAAGGTGTGAGACACCTGCAGAAGGAACTACATCCTTGTTCTTCTAGGTGTTCACCTTCTCATCTTTCCTGTCTTTCTCCTGAATAACAGCTGTTTCATGCAATGGTCCCTCTGTTCCAACAGTAAATCTGTTCTGACTACTTGCTATCCAGAAGCCTGATAATGTGGATCTAGTTGACTCTCAGTGGCTTCTCAAAGAGCTCTTCAGTGGTTTTTATACATTCTCACGGAGACTCCCAAGAGTTCTGTCCTAGAGAAAACAGCTGCTTTGGAACAGATGGAAGTTTATAGCTGACGGTGCTAATAAATGCCCTCTAAGTACATATAGATTATCCATACTATGGCACTACTTTAGCAGTAGACAAAGCAGGGAATAATAAAGCTAACTCCTAGATAAATGAAGCTATATATAGGTATTATAGACTTATGACAAGCATGCTACTGACTCGGATCAGTCCAACTCTTGGAGGGTTCACAGAACTCTTCAGACCTGCAGTGGCTCATGTTGGGCTGGTGCTCTGACTATACTTCCAGGGCCTCGTGGCTCTAACTTCATGTTCTGATGCTCTGAGAGTAACGACCTTTGTCACAGGTTGCTAAGCAGATGTTCTTAGACTATGATACCTACCCTGATCAACTGACAGGCTTGTTCCCTGACAGTGACTTCTCCCTCTGTCCAAGGGAGAAACTTTCCTCTTGATCTGTCTACATTCAAGGCTGTTTCTGAATTGCTTGCCCCAGAAGTTCTTTCTGTGCTAACATCTCTAGTACTTGAAGTGACAGGTAACTTACCATGTATATGAGGCCACCTTTATCCCGTTTGGTTTTTAGGGGTTGGTCTCAGGAGCTTCCTTCTCCCAGAATGCATCAGTGGTAGTAATGCTGTTATAAGTAACAGAAGAGGCTGTGATGAGACCTGGGTACTTCACTGCCAATAATATTCAATGACTGTATATGCCTTCATGTTGTCTCAAGGCAGACAGTAGCTGTGCCTTCCCCATGCTCTTGTCATGCAGAGGTGACCCTGGAAGCTATATATCCTAGATGATACAGCTGAAAATAGATGATACAGCTGAAAACAGAATATTCCTAGGCCTACACTAGGAAGAGACTTGTACAAACAACCTTATCCTCATGATACTAGAAAAAAGTAAACCTTTGTTGTACTGCCTCGATCTGAGTCTTTGTCATAACAGTATCACTTAGTGTTACCTAGATTACTTGTCTCTATGGACTAGGCAGTCTTCCCTAACAGCCCTATTGCTTCCCATCTCCTTGTCTCAGCTGTGACAAGGAATCACTGCTGCTTGTATTATAAACTCAGTCATTCCACAGAGCCTGCGACTCCAGGGTCCAGGCTGTACTCAGGGGTTGAATGCCTCAGTGAGGCATGCATTTCCTGTAGCATTTCTCTAACTTGTGGCTCTGGCATGCTTGGTTTCTCCCTGCTTGGCTCTTACCTGTGTTGGACCCCAGAGGGCCTACCTGTCAATTTTTATTTCTATTCCTGGCAAAATACCATGTAGTCTTCTCCTGGACTCTCCCTTCTAAATTCTCCTAGGTGACCTCTAGGAAGAAAATTTGGACTTATCTGCTTTTTCACAAACCAGAGACAGAACATCACTGGCTTCTCATAGAATTTTTGAGCTAATAAAGCAAAACTTCCCACATTTTTATCCGTTAAAGTAGACCTGGGACTAGAATGTTTAAAGGGAAACACTCAAATATTCTCACAAGAATAGCTTACAGAAAAGCACATTAGCCAACACTATCTGTAACTTAATGTTAGTATTGCTGCTTCTAGACTTAATCTAACACATGGTATTTAGCCAGATATTGAACTAGTTCTGTGGTATCTATTACGTTGACATGAAGGCTGTTCAAATCAAACAGATCCGTTGCCTATTTGAGTTGGTACCTTGGCCTTATCAGTGGTGAAGACCTTCACTTGTTTCTCTCGACTTGCCACTAGGCTCAGTTATGCTCAGGACCTTCCACCCACCCCAATAGCCTGCCTATAAACTGGCTGAAGGCCTTCATGTTCCATTGACAACTACGAGAACTGAGTAGCTAAGGCTGGATAACTAAGCAGGTAGACAAGCTACTGCTAAGGATACTAAAGGGAAGGAATTCAGTGGCCCAGGGACTATCCTATGGCCCAGGGCGAGTCGTTTCTAGAACAGAAAACTGTGGCAGGCATCCTGGTATTACTTCCTAGGGTCCTTGCTAAATCAGGAGGCTATAACACGCACATGCTGGGTAAAGCCTAAAACTGGCCTAGGAGGCTTCTCTGGCAGTTCTGCCTCTAAGTGGGAGCTCAGTCACCTGGCTGCCTAGGGAGGAACAACTTCCAGTGGAGGCCTAATATGTAATGTAGGGCTTCCAGCACCCTGCACAATGGCTTTCACGTCAGTGGCATTGGAGCTGGGGACTGCTAAGGCCTTGCCCTAAGTGACCGTTCAGTGCTGGGTGCCCCCTGACTAAAAGCAGGGATACTTAGGCACCTGTGGCTCTAGACACTAGGGCTCAAGGACATGAATTCTCACCAAAAACACTGTATATGGTAGTGCCTTACTCAGAGGGGGGGCAATGAAGCAGTACAATAAGCATCTAGAACCAAACCCACAATAGGAACTCCAAGGTTAAGGACTTTTCCCAGCCCAGGAGCATGTATAGAAACTATGGAGCTCATATCCAAGGGTAACCTTTTCCCCATTTTCCCCATTAACGTACATTAACATAGTAAAAGTCACACCCACCAGTGCCATGATAGTTTACAAATGTCATGGCAACCCTTGGAAGTTACCCTATAAGGATAAAATTGGGGAAGACCTAAGAATCTCCTACCCTTTCCCCAGAGAAATATTCTACCACCATTTAGTTACATCATAAGGTAGATACAACAGTAGAAATATAAGACCCCAGTGTCTTCTCTACTCCTGGAGATAGACCCATTTGCCCTTAGGAAATATATTTTTGCTTTCTACTTAATATACTGAAAAGCTACTCGTGTGGAAGTGCTAACTGTCTCATCATTCTGCACTGGACTTGCTTGTGATTTTTTTTTTTTCCCCCTAAGCAAGGAGCCGAAGAACCAGGACAATACCCCTCAAACCAACTGACATTGTAATGCCAAAACCCAGAACCACAGTGTCAAGATAAGGTGACAGAATGCTTGTGCCTGCTGGAGGCTGCTTTGTTGCATTGGCTTTATACCTTCCTCAGATCTGGTCAGAAGTGTCGGGTAGTTCCACTGCAGTATAGACCCTGGAACCCTTGTCTCCCTTGCTATAGCACTAGGGCTCAGGAGAAGGCCTTGTGGGCCAACAGTCTTATCACATGCTGGATGACAGGACAACTGGCCCATCACTTGTGACATTGTTTCTGGGAGCCTATAATTTGGTGGCTAAAGTAGTTTTCCTTCAACTCTTTGTTTTGAGAAACTTTTTGGAAGCCCTTAGTAACAGATCTCCTGGGCCACCTTCTCTTGGTCAATGGGCTGCAGTTTCTCTACAGGAGAATGTTCGTTTGAAGGCTGAGGAGGTGGTAAGACGTTCTTGGGCTTGAGAGATGCCTGTAGCCATGCCTTCCAGCCTGGCATGGGGGGCGTGTGGGTTGGGCATCGGCTTTATTGAATAGGATCTAAAAGTAGGAAGGGGCTATATGTTCAATAAGGGTAGGCCTCTGGCTCTTGGGGACCCTGTGAATGAGATAAGATGTTAGGTGACAGATGTTACCCTTTTATGGTTCTAGAAGCTAACTTCATCTACCACTTTCCATGCTTGTGGAACCCTGAGACACAACCTACTCTCCCTCTGGTGCCAGCCCAGAGATGTTCCCTCTGTTTTGACTGTCATCACCTATTTCTTTTTTCCAAAGATCTCCCTATTCATTGGGCTTAGGCTGGGGGCTCTATTGTCACCACCACCCCTGCCTACCCAGGACAGTCTGAAACAGCATATCAGAGCTCCACTGGTACCTGGTAAGGTAGGATGACGGAACTTGTATGTTGGGCTACTATAGCCCTCCACCATAAGCTCTTCCTGTTCCTTCTTCCCCAGGTGTAGACTCTGACCACACTAGGCAGTGTCTATCTCTGGGTCAGGTCTGGAACACCCAACCCCTCTTCCTGTCCTTTCTGTTTTGTCTTTCCAACAAATGGATGAAACCTTTACTTTGGACTCATCTACTTGTCAGCTCACAGGTAATCTCTTCATCCATGGGCCTGCTCTGCAATAGGTTTCAGGGGTACTCTGCCTACACCCTTCTCAACAGGAAGAAAATACACGGTCTTTAATCTCTTGGACTCCCTGACACGCCCTGGGAGGGACCACAAAATCCTGAGGCCAAGCTAATGGGTAGCTCTCTTGCTTTGGTCACCAGTAAAGGCTAGGGCAGACTGGGAAGCTATTTGAGCCAGGGGACTTGGAAGCAAAAGCTAAAAAGTAGCATCCCCAGCCAGGAGGAATGCTGGCCTGGAGAATGGGGTAGGTCAGTGGCACACCCCTGCACCGGGGCATAGCTTAACTAAGCAAGCCACATTAAGCCAGGTGCAGCTTCTGGCCTCTGAGGTCAGTCAAGGACCCCAGTGGGAAATTTCGGGGCCTGAGGGCGGCTCCGGGCATAAGAGATGGCCTTGACTTCTCCACGTGAAATTACTTTCTCGGCTGTTCATGACTGGGACACCTCCATGGATGGCATTGTTGCACAACTCGATGGGAACAGGGACACCCTTTCTAGTGGGTAGCCTACCCTCTCTTCTCTTCCCATAGGCAGGTGTGGGACAAGGAGTATCAATTCCCATGAATTCACCCTTTAGGATACCTGTTTCTCTAAACAAAACTAGAAGATCCTTGGATTTAACAGCCCTCAAAAAACTAATTTTTCTACAACACAGCCTGGCCCCAATATCAATTGCCAGATGGTGAATCCTGGCCTGCAAATTGGGAGTCTAAGCTACAAACACAATCCTATAGTTAGACCACCATTGTAGAAGGGAAGGGAAAATGGTCAGAGGTCCCTTATATTCAGACTTTTATGTACTTAAGGGACAATCCCCAATATCGTGAGTCTTATGTGGAAAGGTGCCAAATTAAGAGATAGATGGGAGAGTCAAAGAAGACACAAGAACCCCCTGACTGCTCTGGGTGAGCCCCAAGCCCCACCTGACTACTCTCCCTCCCTCTCTAGCAAGGGAAGTCAGGGGCAAAAGGAGCTATAGCCTCAGCTTCAGGTAGACCCCAGGGATGCCCCACCTAACAATTTCCTATTTCTTCTTTTTCCGCCTATCCATCACCCACCTCACTTTCACTATGCCCCTTGTAGGAAGAATCGGGACCCACAGCATAGCCTGTAAAGGTCCATGTCCCATTTTCCATGAGAAATTGGAAGACATGCAAAGAGAAACTGGGAAGCTTTTCAGCTGACCCTGAGAGGTTTATAAAAAAAACTTTCAACACCTAGCAGTTGTCTTTGACCTAACTTGGAAAAGATGTATGGGTTTTACTTTCACATTGTTGTTCATCAGATGAAAGAAATAGGATCTGGGCTGCTGGTTAAATGTATGGCTATCAGCTCCATTCAGTACATGAGAGACTTCCCTGGGCAACCAGGCCATTCCTCAGGGGGACCCTAGATGGAACTATCAGTGGGGCTAGCCAGGGGGAGGACTCAACAACAATGTTGATATGTTTAATTGGGATGATAGACCATACAGGTAAAACCTACTAACTTCTCTAAACCAGCAGAGATGGTACAAGGGAAAGAGAAGCCCAGCAGCATTCAGAGAGGCTAACTGAAGCTCAGAAAGTATACCAACATGGATCCTACCTCTAGGGAGGCTATAATAGTAATATTCATTTCATTAACCAGTCTTTCTCTGATACCTGCAGGAAACTCCAAAAATTGGTCCTAAGACACCAAACTGATACTATCCAGCTACTGACAGTGGCCTTCACTGTCAACTACTGGGATCTAGAGGTGTAATGCAGAAGGACTGCCAGAAGGCCAAATTATTAGGAGTGGCTGTTGCCACACAGGCCCACCTGGCTATTCCAAAAGACCTAGGGGGAAGCATCAAAATGTGCTACCAATATGGAAAACTTGGGTACTTCTGGGATGAGTGGCCAGATATCAAATATCAGAGTCAGGGTAAGAGCTGTGATACCCCAAACTCCCTGTCCCAGGTATGGATCCAGGCCATTGGGGTAAAGACTGCCCTTTGACCTCCAAAGGCCAGGGATGGGGGGGAAATGCCAAGCCCTTGTGGTCCTTGACCAGGCCTGAAGGGGACCCAGGTTCAGCACAGGTTCAGGAAGAACCCCGGGTAACCTTTAACATGGCCAAGTTTAAGCAAATACTCCATGCTTGATACGGGAGCCACCTATTCGGTCATACAAACTTCTGGGCCTCTGTCACCCTCCTCTGTGGTAGTAGGTATTGATGGATGCCCCACTAGGAGGTATTATGCTCCCATACTACTATATAGCTGGGAAGGAATATTAATCACTGACCAATTCCTGTTTATTCTAGAGGTCCCAATTTATCTATTACAAAGAGATGTTTTAGTTAAGCTGGGTCTCCAATTACAGCTATCTCCCCACACCATTACATGACTGGGTAACACTCAAGGCAACTTCAGAGAACAAATTACCTACAGGTCTGGAGAACTTAGACCCTGTGGTCTGGGCTGATGGTAAAACCAGTGAAGGCCATGAGGGTTCTGCTGGTGAGGGTTTCCTTCAAATTGGGAATCCCCTTTCCCTGTAAGGGGCAATATCCACTGTCGCCAGAGGGGATGATGGGGAATTGCCCCAATAATACAACTATTAGAGTCCAGGATGCTGGTAGAGCTTCCTCCCCCTGTAATATCCCTATTCTGGCAGTAAAGAAATACAGTGGAAAGTGGAGACTTGTCCAAGACTGAAGGATAATCAATGAGGCAGTGATACCTTTATACCCAGTGGTCCGAAATCCATATACAATCACCTAAATCCTACTGGGATCAGCCTACTTTTGTGTCCTTAAAAGATGTTTCCTTTTTGATTCCTTTATATCCAGACACTAAATTTGTTTGCCTTTAGGAAGACCCAACCACAGGGAGAGCTAGACAGCTAATATGGACTATCCTTCCCCAAGGATTCCGGGATAGCCCTCTTATTTGGGGAGGGAGGAGCGTTACAAAAACTGCTTTTTAACCTGAGGTTAAAACTTCCCGGCTGGGTGCGGTGGCTCACGCCTGTAATCCTAGCACTCTGGGAGGCCGAGGCGGGCAGATCGTTTGAGCTTAGGAGTTCGAGACCAGCCTGAGCAAGAACAAGACCCCGTCTCTACTAAAAATGCAAAGAAATTATCTGGACAACTAAAAATATATATAGAAAAAATTAGCCGAGCATGGTGGCACGTGCCTGTAGTCCCAGCTACTCGGGAGGTTGAGGCAGGAGGATTGCTTGAGCCCAGGAGTTTGAGGTTGCTGTGAGTGAGGCTGAAGCCACGGCACTCTAGCCCGGGCAACAGAGTGAGACTCTGTCTCAAAAAAAAAAAAAAAAACAAAAAAACTTCTGAACACCATTATATAACATGTGGACGATATCCTTATCTGTAGTCTTTGTTATGAAGAATCAACTATAAATACTAAAAGTCCAGGAGTTTCAGGGAAAAGGTTTCAAGGCCTCAAGGGAAAAGGCTCAGTTGCATATGCTTGAAGTGACCTATTTGGGGTTTATCACTAGGCCAGGACAATGAAGATTCTCCTCTGACAAGATGTAGGTTGTTTGTTCCCTGAAAAGTCCAAGTACCAGTAAACAACTGAGTTTCTTGGAATGACTGGATGTTGTAGAACATGGATTCCCCAATTTGGAGAAATGGCCAAACCTCTATATGAGGCTTTGAAAGAAAATGAGGATAAAAATCTTTGAGGAAAGGAATAAGAGAAGGCCTTTCAGGACCTAAAAACGGCTCTTAGGCATGTACCAGCCCTAGGGATACCAAACTCAGACAAGCCCTTTATTGTGCATGTTAAAAAGTAGGTATAGGAGTATTAGTACAAGAATTTGGATATTGGCAACCAGTGGGCTATTCTTCTAAAAACCTGGATCCAGTGGCCAAAGGGTAGCCTCACTGCTTAACCCTGCATAACTCTGCACCCCTTGTTAACTAAGGGAGAGATAGGGTGGCCCTCTAGTAGTCAGGTGTTAAAATACCAGCTCCTAATGGAACACCCAGACATCACTCTAGAGACTTGCATGATCTTGAATCCAGCCACTCATCCCAACTGAGCTAGGAAAGCTAGAACCAATTAACCATAATTGAGTAATCCGTTTCCATGGGGTTGACAGGGAGGATGGACTTAAAGAATACCCTCCTGACAAATCCAGAGGACATTTGGTTCACTAATGGTAGCAGTATGGTAATTAAGTGCCAGAGGGCCAGATATGCTATTGTCTCCCACACTCAGATTCTCAAAAGTGGCTCATTGCCACCAAATAACTTCAGCCCAAAAAGCAAGAACTAACTACTAATATGGGCACTAGAATTGGCTAAGGACAAAAGAATACAGATCTATACTGACAGCAAATATGTCTTCATGGTTTTACATGCTCATGGCCAAATATGGAAGGAGAAGGCTAGTCCTAGCCAGAAACTCTCCCATAAAACATGGGGAAAAGATTAAAAAGAAAAACTTCTACGAGTAGTTTATCTTCCAATAGAGATTTCTATTATGCATTGCATATGCCACAAAGGGACAAACATTAGCCCAAGGAAATAACAGTGCTGATCAAGAAGCCAAAAGGGTGCTGACCATTGGTATAGTGGTAAGCATAGCTGCCTTCCAAGAAGCCAAAAGGGTGTGGCATGAGAAGAATACTTCATACCTACGATGCTTCCTGGCTTTCTTGGTTGATACTTCTCCTAGGACCTCTGGTGGCCTTACTTCCATTGCTTATTTTCAGGCCTTGCCTGTTTAACCTCCTGGTCAAGTTTGTCTCTTCTAGGTTATAACGGTTCCATTGCAATGTCATGATCTGAGGGTTCCAGACTCTGTCTACTGGGGCTACCTGAGACCCTCCCAATGGGTGCTTTGGACCTCCATGCCTCTATTTCCAGATATCGAGAGTAGAACTTCTAGGGACAGGTCAGAAGAGAGACAAGAAGCCCATGGGTAGGGACGACACCCCTTTTCAGCAGGAAGTAGTTACAGAAGACGGACTGTCTGTCCCTTTTTCCTGAAAGCAGGCCTACTTGTCTCTTGGGGAGAGTGTTAGGGACAGGTGCAGGTTGGCAGAACAACAACAGGAAGGAAAGGAAGGGGGAAAAATGAAGAGGCCAATGAGCATTTGGAATCAAACTCACAACAGCAGGAACTGGAAGTTAGGGACTTTCCCTGCCCAGGAGTATGTGTAGAAACTAGGAGCTTGTGTCCAAAGTTAACCTTTTTTCCATTAACATACATCAGCATAGTAAAAATGGTACCCACCAGTGCCATGGCAATTCACAAATGACATGGCAACCCCTGGAAGTTACCTTATAAAGATAAAATTGGGGGAGAGCTCTATACCCTCTTCCCAGAGAAATGAATATTCCACCTATGATTTAGTATATCATAAGGTATAGACATAAAAGTAGAAATATAATACCCAGCATCTTCTCCAGGCACGGAGATAGACCCATTTCCCCTTGGGAAATGTACTTTCACTTTCTAGACTGAAAAGCTGCAATGAAAGCTGCTTATGTGGAAGTGCTAAGTGTCATCACTGCATCTCATTGGCCTTGCTTTCAACTTTTCCAAGCAAGGAGCCAAAGAACCAGGACAACACCCCTCAAAGAACCAACCCTGACAGGACCTGCCAGTGTCTTGGGGCTCTAGCCTTGCAGGATGGATGCAGTGCCCAGTGATCCACAGCAGAGCAATGTGAGACCTGAACCCTGGTCCCAGGCAGGTGCCATCACAGCTAGTTTGGGCCATACTGGCCCCTAGACATGCCACCGCTGTAGGGAAGGAAGTCAGCACCAAGCAAGTTGCAAGCACCTCTCCTCTTGAGGGAAGTTCCCCTGTGGCATCCCATGGGAACAGGTGTGGGGTTCGGCCACCACCAGCGGAAGAATTTATCCCGAAGACTCCATCAGAAGGAGACATCAGGAGGTGGGGGTTAGAAGCAGCCTGTGAACCTACAGCTCCCAAGGAAAGAATAAATGGGGTGCTGTCAGCGTCTTGGGGCTCCAACCTACAGGATAGATGCACAGCCCTGTGATCCACAGCAGAGTTATGTGAGACTTCCCAAGCCCTAGTCTCCAGACATGCCACCCCTGCTGCAGGTAAGGAAGTTGGTGCCAAGTAAGTTGTTCCTCCCCAGTCTCAGCTCTGAGGCTCACATGCCACAGCCTGAGGCTGTTTCTGTGTCTCCAGAGCTGCTGCCTGGCCTGGGACACTACCAGGGGATCCCAGCACTGTGCCTGGACCCAAGACCCCACCCTATATGCTCCACCACAAGTGGCCATTTCTCTCTGGTGGGGATATGTTCCTGGCTGGGGTACCCACAGACAAAGGGGCCAATTCCTCTTCCTTTGAGGACTTGCAGTGGAGCTGGGAGTGCACAAATGGGAAACTTCCTACCTGCTGGTGTTTCAGAGATGCATACTAGTGGGTAAGACACAGGCTGTGGGTAGATTTGAGAACTGCACTGGGATGGTAAGGGAATGCACATGGACTCAACTGATGAGTATGCTGCGTGGGTCTAAGGAGCAGCAATTTTGGGAGAGCACTCACCCCTCCCCCCAGGAAAACTGCACTACTGGACAAGAACAGAAAGATCCCGGGCCTTAGCACTCGAGTATAGGTCCCTCCCCTGTGAACACCCTTCCTGGATTAGACAGGTTGCTCTGATCCTCATACCAGTGGCTCCCTCTAGTGGTCATAAAAGCAACTTATGCGCCCCACCAAGGCTTTACAAAGCCTTTCTAGCTCTCTATCTAGGCACGACCTCCCTTGCTCCTCCCCCCTTCTCAGTGAGAGAGATCAAGCAACCCCCTGGGAGCTACAGGGTTCCTACTAAAACTTGGGGCACTGAACTATACCATCAGAGGAACCAGAGCTTACCATGGGCACAAAGGAACATATTGACAACGGGCTCTTTCACACAAACATCAAGCAATGACGGGGGACCAACCCTATAGCTCATCATAGCGTCTTCCAAATCAAGATAACAAGGTCTGGCTCATTTGTACTCAAGTACCACCCACCATCTCAGACAAAGCTGGGGGACCCAACAATTCACACTGCTGGGAAGACTTGAAAACAGGCCAGAAGCTACCAGAGAGGATCACCAAACCTGCCTGAACACCCTACAGGCAGCTTGTAACCAGCACTCCTCTCCCTTGCACAGTCAGGGATCTTCAGAAACTTGGACAGGCCTGCAAGCCAGGCCTACTACACTCAGGACTCTATTGAGAGGCTAGATGAGAAGGAATTGGTGAAAGAACTTGAAATATGAAAACAGCAAAAGACACCCCCAAAAGAAAACTCCTTGCCAATGGATACCAACCAAAATGAAACTATTGAAATGACAATTCCAAATACAGACTATAAGGAAGCTCAATGAAATAAGAGAAAATGGAAAACTAACACAAAGAAACCACAAACAGCGTAGGAAGTGAATGAAAAATTCACTAAAACCAAATTACTAAAAAACAGAACTTCTAGAAACAAATTCACTCAAGGAAATACAGTGGAAAGTTTTAAGAATAGACCAGGCAGAAAATCTCTCAGAGCTTGAAGACAACACTTTCAAATTAAATCAAAGAAAAAAAGAGGAATGAACAAGCCTACAAGAAATACAGGATTACGTAAAGAGGCCAAATATAAGCATCATAGGCATCCCTAAGGGGGCTAGAAAAAACTATTTGAGGGAATAATTGAGGAAAACTTCCCTGGTCTTGCCAGCGGTTTAGACATCTGGGTGAAAGCAGCTCAAATGAACACCTGGGAGATTCATAAGAAAGAGGCAATCACCATGACACGTAATCATCAGACTGGCCAAAGTTAACACAAAGGACCTCCTGTGAGCCATAAGGCAAAAACGTCAAGTAACTTACAAAGGAAACCCCATCAGGCTATATCTGCGGCTTCTCAACTGAGACCTTACAAACCAGAACGGACTGGGACCTCATCTTCAGTCATCTTAAACAGAACAATCACAATCCTGGAATTTTGTATCCTGTGAAACTGTTTCATATATGAAAGAGAAAGACTTCTTAGACAAGCAAACACTTAAGGGAATTTAAGACCAGACCGGCCATACAGGAAACAGAACCATATTACATGTGGATCAGCACCATAGGCACCAAGCACTGAAAAACCACCAAAAAGCTAAAGCTCAGAGCTCATAAAACAATAGCACAAGAAGGAAAAGAAAGCAACAAGGTGTACTACCCAACAGGATGAACAGAAATGTATCCCACTTACCAATTCTTTCCCCTACTCAAGAGACTTACAGTGGTTGAATGGATTAAAAAATGCAAGCCAAGTATCTGTCTCCAGGAACCACACCTATCCCAAAAGGACTCAGACTCAAGGTGAAAGCATGGAAAAAATATTCCATGCAAGTGGAAATCAAAAGCTGGTGTAGCCATTCTCAGATAATATAGCCTTGAAATCAACACTAGTAGAGGACAAAGATGGTCATTATATGATAGTAAAGGGAGCAACTCAAGACATAATCCTAAATAATCATTCCTTTGACACTGGTGTGCCCAGATTCATAAAACAAACCCTACTGGATCTAAACGTCACAAATAGCAGCATCATGATAGCCGGGGACTTCACCCCACTGACAGAACTGGGCAGAACCTCCAAGCAAAAAGTAATCACTGGACTTAAATGGTACTCTAGACCATAGGCCTAAGGAACATTTACAGAACATTCCACCCCAAGACTACTGAATATATGTTCTTCACAGCACATGAAACATTCTTTAAGATTGAGCACATCTTAGGCCACAAAAATGTCTCAACAAATTCAACAAGAAATTGTACTATGTATCTTCTCAGACCACAGTGGAATAAAATTAGAAAGAAATCAACTCCAA